>JAHREE010000177.1:65905-88014 GCA_033628505.1 Tringa tobata
CGGCCCCACCCGCCGGGGCCGCCCCCTGCGCTGCGGCGGGCGCGTCTCCGCGGGGGAGGGCAGGCGACGGAGCCGTTCCTCCGCGGGTCCCTCCGCGCACCCCTCCATCCCTCCGCGCATCCCTCTCTCCCGCCGCACATCCCTCCGCGCATCCCTCTCTCCCGCCGCATATCCCTCTGTCTCTCCCTCCATCTCTCCGCGCGTCCCTCCGCGCACCCCTCCATCCCTTCGCGCATCCCTCCGCGCATCCTTCTGTCCCTCCGCGCATTCCTTCGTCATTCCGTCACTCCGCGCATCACTCCGAGCGTCCCTCTGTCGCTCCGCTCATCCCTCCGCGCATCCCTCCGTTCCCCCCGCGCACCGCTCCGCCCGCCTCAGCGCCGCCAGGGCCGCCACTGCGCGGGTATGGCGGGGCGGCCGCGCTTCCTCTGCGGCGTGGTAGAAGGTAGGTCCCTCCGGGGCCGCGGCTGGGACCGGTGCCCCTGCCCGGGCACTGCAGGGGCTGGCCCGGTCCACCAAGAGCGAACAGGGACCGGGAAGGGCACCCGGGTATTGGGGAGGCAGGGATTCGGGCCCCTGCACAGCACCCTATCTCTGCCCAGGGGTGCGGGACCAGCACCCCCCCGCCCCCCCACTGACCCTCCCCAGCTCTTCCCCAGAGCCCCGCTGCACCCCGCAGCCATCCCGGCAGAGCCAGCCCCCTCCCGCAGTGAGGCTTGGGGACCCGCTGCTCTTGGCTCCAGCGTGATGCGGTGGATTTTTCTCTGCCCTGAGCGTGGGGGCAGCATCCCGGCGTGTGCCCCTCCTGCCTCCCTGCCTGCAGTAAAACGCTGCCAGGGCTGGCCAGGAGGAACCTGGTCTTTCCTGGCAGCTCCGTATGGCTCAGCCCTGTCCTTCTGTCTGTCCACCCCCTCCCACTCCCAACTCCTGTTTCTGCAGCATGGCACTTCTGGAGCCGGGCCAGCCTTGGCACCCACTCGGCAAAAGCGTCTCCGCTTTTCCTGGCAGCGCAGTACCCCGCTGAAGCACACTCTCCACTGCCTTGCCTGGGAGGAAGCGAAAGCACCGTGCAAATAAGCACAAAATAAATAGAAAGTGCAGGGATGGGGAAGCTGATAGTAAAAAGAAATACGAGTCAGAAAGAATCGTTGATACAGGAAAGCTGATGTGGGAAAGAGAAGGACACACATGCTGCCAGCAGAGCCACTCCAGGAGGAGGAGGTCCTTAGAGAGTGAAGAAGGAAAGGTGTCCCTCACCCTGGCAGGGAACACAGGCTGGTGCTGGCAGTGTGTCCTATGCAGAGCACCCTGCTGCCTCCTGACACCCCAGACACTGCTAGCAGCAGCCAGAGAGCGTGGACGGACTGATGGCTCTGGGTGACCTGCTCCCAGGACAGAGGAGGAGCCAGGGGACAGCTGGGGTCTAGGGACTTTGCTTCCTAATGTGTTCATCAGGACTTTGCTAACGGTTGTGAAGAAATTGCTGAGGGACATCCCAGATGGCCCAGCGTTTGGTGTTGCAGTGGTGTTGATGGGTTACTGATGGAGCGATCTGGGCTGTGGGAGAGCTGAGGTGCAAATGCACAGCACCACTCCTCAGTGCTCATCTATCTTCAAAAAACCAGTGCCAACATCACTCCTTTGGAGATGCAGCTGCAGGCGCAGGCAGGGTTTTGCTGGTACAATTTAAGCCAGTTTACTGGGCAGAATACGCTAGGAGGGCATTTTCAACTGAGCTGTTGCTGGCAGGGCATGTGTAGGGGGTGAGTGTCCTACTTGCAAGGTAGTGTCAGTTCACAGCAAAGTGCGAGTGAGGCGCCGGCAGGCAGGTGGTCTACAGGGACTCCTGGGACCTCCCCGTGAGCTGAGCAGGCGTTCCTATGGATTGGGAAGTGGAAAATCTGTTTATCATGGATAAATAGATTTGGGTGAAATGTTTGCTGGGATCCTTGAGTGGCCACAAATTTGGTCCCGTGCATGGTGGGACATGGCTAGCAAGGCGAATATATATGATTTCAAAGTAGATGGAACAACCATGTAGAGATGTTCAAGCAGGTAGAAGATCTCCCTGCAAAGAAGATAATGTTCAGTGTGTGCTGTGGTGCACCCTGCTGCACCGTTGCCCCAGGCTGGTGTTGAGGGCTGCCGGGTGGGCTCCAAAGGCTGCCAAAGGGAGCAGGAGACTGGGGTATATGCCTAGAACTCAACAACATGTATGATAGCAGTGTTGAGTGTCTATGGATAAGAATCAAGGGGAGGGCCAGTAAGGCAGATATTGTGGTGGGCGTCTGTTATAGACCCCCAAACCAGGATGCGAAGACCGATGAGGAATTCTATAAGCAGCTGGCAGAGGCCTCGAGATCACTCTCCCTTGTACTCATGGGGGACTTCAACTTCCCTGACATCTGCTGGAAATACAGCACAGCAGAGAGACAACAATCCTGGAGTTCTTGGAATGCATGGAAGACAACTTCCTAATGCAGCTGGTGAGGGAACCAACTAGGGAAGGTGCCCTACTGGACCTGCTGATAGTTAACTCAGAGGGTCTTGTGGGGGATGTAAACATTGGGGGTCGACTTGGGCAGAGTGATCACGAAATGATAAAATTTTCAATTCTTGCTGAAGCAAGGAGGGGGGCCAGCAATACCGCCACGTTGGATTTCAGAAGAGCTGACTTTGGCCTCCTCAGGAGCATGGTTGAAAGTGTCCCTTGGGAGGCAGTTCTGAGGGCCAAAGGTGCCCAGGAGGGCTGGTTGTACTTCAAGGAGGCACTCTTAAAAACACAGGAAAGAGCCATACCTATGACTCGGAAAAAAAGCAGGAATAGAAGAAGACCAGCCTGGCTAAATAGAGAGCTTTGGCTGGAACTCAAGAACAAAAAGAAAGTCTATGATCTTTGGAAGAGGGGCCTGATAAGCAAGGAGGGATACCAGGAAACGGTGAGGATGTGCAGGGGGAAAATTAGGAGGGCCAAGGCTCAAGCCGAGCTCATCTTGGCCATTACAGTTAACAATAATAAAAAGGGGTTTTTTCGGTATGTAAACAGTAAAAGAAAGATTAGGGATAATGTGGGTCCACTGATGAATGAGGTGGGCACCCTTGTAGTGGGAGACATGGAGAAGGCAGAGTTGCTGAATGCCTTCTTCTCTTCAGTCTTTACTGCCAGGAGTGCCCCCCATGAATCTCTGGCCTTGGAGGCAAGGGGGATGGTATGGAGAGAGGAGGATTTTCCTCTAGTAGATAAGGACCAGGTCCGGGACCATTTGACAAAACTGGACATTCATAAGTCTATGGGCCCTGATGGGATGCACCCACGAGTGCTGAGAGAGCTGGCAGATGTTATCGCTGGGCCACTCTCTATTATCTTTGAAAAGTCATGGAGAACAGGAGAGGTGCCTGAGGACTGGAGGAAGGCCAACATCACTCCAGTCTTCAAAAAGGGCAAGAAGGAGGATCCTGGTAACTACAGGCCAGTTAGTCTCACCTCTGTCCCTGGGAAGATAATGGAGAGACTCATTCTTGAGGTCATCTCCAAACAAATTGAAGAACGGGGGGTTATTGGAAGTGGGCAACATGGGTTTACCAAGGGTAAATCATGTATGACCAATCTGATAGCCTTTTACGATGTTATAACTGGTTGGTTGGATGAGGGGAGGGCAGCAGATGTCATCTACCTTGACTTCAGCAAGGCTTTTGACACTGTCTCCCATAACATCCTCATTGGGAAACTGAGGAAGTGCGGGCTGGAAGAGGGGACAGTGAGGTGGATTGAAAACTGGCTGTGCGACAGGACCCAAAGGGTGATGATTAATGGAGCAGGTTCAAGCTGGATGCCTGTAACTAGTGGTGTCCCCCAGGGGTCAATACTTGGTCCAGTATTGTTCAATATATTCATCAGTGACCTGGACAGGGGACAGAGTGTATCCTCAGCAAGTTTGCTGATGATACCAAACTGGGAGGGGTGGCTGACACCCCAGAGGGCCGTGCTGCCATCCAGCGGGATCTGGACAGGCTGGAGAGCTGGGCAAGGAAGAACCTCATGAGGTTCAACAGGGATAAGTGTAGGGTCCTGCACCTGGGAAAGAAGAATGTTAAGCATCAATACAGGTTAGGCATGGACCTGCTGGCGACAAGCTCTGAAGAAAAGGATTTGGGGGTCCTGGTGGACAATAAAATGACAATGAGCAAACAGTGTGCTCTTGTAGCCAAAAGGGCCAACGGAATCCTGGGCTGCATAGGAAAGAGTGTGGCCAGCAGGTCGAGGGAGGTCATTCTCCCCCTCTACTGTGCGCTGGTGAGGCCACAACTGGAGTACTGTGTCCAGTTCTGGGCTCCCCAGTTCAAGAGGGATAGGGAACTACTGGAAAGAGTCCAGCGTAGGGCCACAAAGATGATTCGAGGACTGGAGCATCTCCCTTATGAGGTGAGGCTGAGAGAGCTGGGACTCTTTAGTCTGGAGAAGAGAAGGCTGAGGGGAGACCTTATTAATACCTATAAGTATCTCAAGGGCGGACTGAAGGAGGAGGGAACCAGACTCTTTTCAGTAGTTGCCAGTGAGAGGACAAGGGGTAATGGGCACAAGTTGGAACATAAGACGTTCCACTTGAATATGAGGAGGAACTTTTTCACAGTGAGGGTGACGGAGCCCTGGAACAGGCTGCCCAGGGAGGTCGTGGAGTCCCCTTCTTTGGAGATTTTCAAGACCCGCCTGGATGCCGTCCTGAGTAGCATGATCTGACATGCTCTGGGTGGTCCTGCTTTGGCAGGAGAGTTGGACTAGATGATCTCTGTGGTCCCTTCCAACTCTAAAATTCAGTGAAATTCAGTGAAATTCAGTGAAAGGCTGCCAAAGGGAGCAGGAGACTGGGGTCCCCTCCCAGGCAGACCAGCTCCCGTGCACTCAGGTACTTTGGGGAGACGCAGCTGTGGGCAATGTTGGCCTCGTGCCAGATGCTGAGAGCTGGGCCTTTCTCCCAGACTAACAGAGTCATCGTGATCTGTCCTGGTGCGCCACCCAGGTCGGTGAATGAGTTCACTTCCCTGAATATCTCCTCCTGCTGGCTTTGTCTGCTAGAACTTGCATTGACTGATTTAAAAGTTTTCCATGATGCAGAGCCCATCTGAAGCTGGGAAGCTGCCTTGGTGGCTAATTGCCACCACTGTTCAAGACGTAATATATTTTCTGTGAGACTTCACATTGCAGCTGCCAGATCTTGCGGAGACTTGAAGTGACTGATGATCCTTCTCTTGCTAGATTTCAGGTCTGGGCTGGAACACTTGCAGGTTCCACTTAACCTCCTTTTTAAGAAGCTGTCAAATCTTCATCTCTCCAAACCCATTTACTTGCCTATCCTCCCATTACCCCTAAGTAAACTGGCTTGCTTTCCACCGGATATCCTTTCTCGCTGGCTTTGTGGACACCTCTGCACCTCCCAGGTCTTCCTACATGCAGAAGGGCCCTTCCTTGAAAGCGGTCCCAACAGGGGAAGGGGTGCTGCATGTCCTGCAGTTCCGCTGCTCGCTACCCAGTCACAGACTGGTTCCTTGCCATGCAGAGCACAGGGCAGATTGTCAGCTGCTGCAGCGCTGCTACCTCAAGCTTGTGTCAGATACTGGCACACAACAACCACCTAAAGCCTGCAAGCAGCAGAAGTGGAAATGTTAAGAAAAAAATTGGTAATTTGCTGACTCCAGATCTGTAGTTCCTCCATTTGGTTTTGTTAATGTGAACTTTCTGGAAGGGCAACGTCCTTGCGGCCAGCCTTGGTGCTCATTGATGAGTGTCCTTGCCAGCAGACAACTGGTAAGGTTGCTCCCTGGTGTGCTTCACCTCTCTGGATTTTCTCTTCACAAGCTTATGGGAATGGTGTTTTCCAGTGGGAGACAGACAAGGTGTCTTGTGAAGTCACAGTCCTCGCACTTGTGGGCACCCCCACGGGTTGTTTGTGGGTTCCTGATCTAAACGTCTTGCCGTGGGACAGGGATGATGCCTTAAAGCCCTGCCCTGCTGCAATGCAGGTTTGTGTTTGCAGGGTGTAGAGGAGAGCTGTGTCAGTGTGATTTTGGCGCAGTTTGAGTTTTGCAGTGATTAAAGGCAGAGCAGCTTTTATAGCCCACACAGGGGTGATGATGCTTTACTTGACAGAGCCTGACACTACACAGACATAGAGGGATGCAAAGAGACACTGAGCTGATCTCTGTAAAGAGGAAAATTCCCAGGCAGAAAACTCTAGGATAGATGCACAATAGCTCAGTGCTTTGGTGCACCCCAAAATCATGCTAGGGTGCCTTATAACCTAGCCAGCCCTCAGCCATCTCCTCTAGCCTTGGTTTTTACTGTGCAAACTTCTCCTCCCAGGTTAAGTGCTACCTTGTGCAATTCCTCCCAGATGCCTCTTTCTGGGAAGGATGGAACCACAGACATTATACCCACTTGCTCGAATACCAATGGCCAGCAAGACCGTAGCAAAATAACAGACATGTGAACTATACAGAGGTAAACAACTGGGGGGTCTCTGGGTTTAAGAGCAGCCACTTGGGGTAGTACAGGGACACTCTGTTTTGAGGTATTTACAGACAACTGCATTTTGATTCTTTATATTCCCCTTTTACAGGTTTCTACGGGAGACCATGGTCTATGGATCAGAGGAAACTTCTCTTTCAATGGCAAGTATCCTGAATTTTCCTCTCTGAAGGTGCTAGCCCATGGCAGAGGGATAAGGTGGAAACCAGAGTGCTGTGGAGGCAGGAGTAGCAAGAGAAACGTGCTGGAGGGAGGCTCCGGGGGCTGGCCTGCCTTTGGGACACGGGGGCAATGGCAGTGAAGGGGTCTCAGGCTTCTCCCGCTGCACCCTCTGTCCCAGCACTCCTGCACCCCGAGATCCAGCCCAGGGAAAGACTCCCCAGATCTGGGCCTGGATTTGATGGCTGAGCCCAAGGTCCCTGGACACGTGTAGACTGTGCTGCCCTGTGCCGGCAGATGGTGCTGGGACTCTGCCACAGCCCAGCTGCAGCCAGATGTTTTTGGCTGTGGGGCCTGGGCCAGGGCTGGACGCTCCGAGGGGATGGGGTCTGGGGATGGGGCCCGGAAGGGTTTGGGTGGGCACCAGCCCTTGTGTGCTGGCGCTGCAGACCCACAGGGAGCTGTCGGTGAGATGGGGTTGGACACTGCTGCCTGCACCATGGGAGGAGCGATGGCAGCTGGGAAGGGTTTGGAGAGGAGTGTGGGGACTATGCGAGCCTGATGCTGCTGCCTCTGGAGGCACCAGAAAAGCTGCTCTGCCCCAACTGCAGCGTGGTGTGGGTTGGCTACAGCAGCCCACGTGCAGGAGGGATGTCAGATCCATGTGAGAGAGAACGTGGGGGTGTTCAGCAGGCTGGAAGCCCACCTTGGGTGCTGACCTGGCAGGATGAGTGCCCATCGCCTTATCTCTGAACCACGCAGGCATGGGCAGCGCCACATGGCACAAGCCCCTGTGGGTGTGCTGGCCACAGGACAGCATGCTGCATGGCCACCACCACCCACGACAAGCAGCCAGCTCGCCCTGCCTGGAGCCACTGTCCCTGCTGCTCCACGCTCCCAGTGAGGTCACCAAGCGGGTGCTTCCAGCCAGCCTGGTCTCACTGGAGCCAGGCTTATCATTGTGGAAACAGGCAGCACAGCAAACCCGCATCACTCCACTGTGGGCGTTAGATTAGATATTAGGAAGAATTACTTTACTGAGAGGGTGGTCAGGCAGTGGAACAGCCTGCCCAGGGAGGTGGTGGAGTCACCATCCCTGGAGCTATTTAAGAAATGTGTAGATGTGGCACTTCAGGGCACGCACTAGTGCCTGAGATTGTTGGGTGTGGTGATTGTTGTGGTGATGGGGTGTTGTTTTTTTTGTTTTGGTGTTGTGTGGTTTTGGTTTTGGGTTTTTTTTGGTTGGACTCTATGATCTCAAAGGTCCCTTCCAACCATGAAGATTCTGTGATTCTGTGTCCTGGCAATGGCATGGGGCTGATGTGGAGAGCGTGCTGGTGACAGCGTGGGCAGTGCACTGGTGATGGCTGGGCTGCGGGCCAGAGACAGCAGGGCTGTGTGCTGGTGACTGTGCTGGTGGTGGCGCTGGCAGCCATGTGCTGCGTGGGAAATGTGCCGGTCATGCTGTGAGGGTGCACTGGGGACAGTGTGGGTGGTCACAACTGCAAGTAAGGACCATAGCGCGGTGATGCAGATACAGAAAAATAGCTAAGAAGATTCGGGGGAAACATGCAAGAAGGAAAACAAGGTGTGATGTTTTAAAGTATATGAGGAATGAGAAGGGCTAGTGACAGCCTTCTCTGGTACTGGGCTGGGATGTATGTTCACATGTTTGTACATGTGAGCGGTATGTTCATCGGTGTTTTTCTTCTCTGCAAAGAAACAAGATGAGGCACTTGTATCGTGTAGTACATGAAGTGCTTCCCAGTCTGCTCATCGTGGGAAAATGTAAAACATCGTCTATTAAGGAGGATAAATAAAAACAAATGAGTCTATCAGATGGCTTTCTTACAGGGGTGCCAAAAGAGCTGTCTAGGGAGGTGTCTGCCCTGTCCTGATAATTTCCAGTGAGTCTTGGATTGCTGGGAAGACTCTGGAAGGAATTTGTGTTTTTTGGGGCCAGAAAGGGCCTTATGATGGTGCAGTCTGATTCCCTGAAGCAGGCAGGCCCAGGTCCTTGGCTGCATCAGAAGCAGCGTGGCCAGCAGGTTGAGGAAGGTGATTTTGCCCCTCTACTCTGCTCTGGAGAGACCCCACTGGTAGTATTGCATCCATCTCTGGGGTCCTCAGCACAGGAAAGACACCTCTCCTATGACAACAGGCTGAGAGAGTTGGAGTTGTTCAGCCTGGAGAAGAGAAGGCTCCAGGGAGACCATATTGTGGCCTTTCAGTACTTAAAGGGGGCTCATAAGAAAGATGGGACAGACTTTTTACTTGTTCTGTAGTGACGGGACAAGGGGTGATGGTTTTAAACTGGAAGAGGGTCGATTTAAATTGGACATAAGGAAGAAATGATTTACTGTGAGGGTGGTGAGACACTGGAACAGGCTCCCCAGAGAAGCTGTGGAAGTCTTCAAGATCAGGTTGGACGGGGCTTTGAGCAACCTGGTCTAGTGGAAGGTGTCTGTGCCCATGGCAGGGGGTTGGACTGGATAATCGTTAAAGGTTCTTTCCAACCCAGACCATTCTGTGACCCTAATGCCAGCAGCTCGTGAATTCCTTGTGAAAGGACTTCAGTTAAAGCAGAGTTACTGCTGATGCCAGTGACGAATCCTGGTCCCCGTTGCAGTGGCAGTGCTGGACCCCACGTTAACTGGGTGCAACAGAGAGGGGTGCAGGCTCTCTGGAGCAGCTCTGCGAGCCTCGCTGGCAGGGTGTGCACAGCAGCTGCTGCAGAGCTGCCTCTGGAGGTCTGTGTCACACCTCAGTAGCGTGTGGCACACACATCCTCCCAGCAGTGAATACACAGCCTGCTCTGGGCTCCCTTCCGTTGACAGGGCACCCAACACAGCCAGAAAAAAGGGTGTTTGTGCATGAGCTGGGCAGGTGGTGCAGGACATGTCTGGCTGCAGTGAGGGAAAAGGGAGACCAGGGCAGGCAAGGGACAGCCCAGTGGTTGTGAGGAGCCTGCAGCCTGTGTCCGGTGCTGGTGTCTCACTGGAGAAGAGATGGAAAAATACAAGAGTGCAAAAGAGCCCCAGTGAGACCCAGTAGCTGCAAAAAAACATTGTAGAGTGATAGCTTTGAAGGTCTTGACCTGTTCAAGTGATCAAGGCATGAACTGGGAATGATGCAGCTGTTAGTGACTGTTGGTGGAGTCAGGCCAGCCTGGAGACAGGACATGGGCTTTGCAAGGGAATGATGTGAGGGGGTCTGCAGTGGTGATTACACAATTAGAAGCACAGCTGAAGAGAAAGGGAAAAGAAACCCACCCCAAACATGTTTACACAAGATGCCAAGTGCTACCACAGGGCTCACTGCAAGCCCCGAAAGAGGTGCTGCAAAGCTGCAGGGGTGGTTTGACCTGACTTCATGGCTGGGGCTGCCTGCACCCTCAGGGAACCATACAGAGCAGCAGACCACTGAGCTGCTCCCTCCATTGCTCCAGCCCCATCCTCTGTCTCCTTGCCCATTTTGTTCTCATTTTGTTCTCAGTTTCCCCCAGGGATCCCCCCTTCCTCCCCCAGGGGCTGCTCTGACCATTCGCCTGTCCTCCATTTCTTGCTCGGGACATTGAGCTTTTCATCATCACAGGACTTTGTCAAGTGGTTAAAACAGGCTTGTTTAGGCCAAGCTGGTCCCTCCCACATGCTTTTTCCACAGCAAGGGTGTTAACTCAACTCAGTTCCCGGGAGACAACGTCCGCTTGTCTCCAAGAGTTGCTCATCCAGATGCACTATCTTTCTGCAGGTCCCTAAACACCACAAATCGTTGGGCTCAGCACTGGTAGCACTGCCTGAGATTTATGTCTCTGTGTGGCCATCAAAAGTGCCCAGGGCAGGGCTCCCTGTGCAGGGGAAGAGCTGTGGCTCCGCAGTCTGGGGGGCTCTGTGTGAGAAGAGGCTGGAAGCCTGCAGGACAGGGTGCAGCTCCGGGGAAGGAGAGGGCACCGTGTGCCGAGGAGCTCTTGGTGTTGTGGGCTAGCAGTTGCCCAGATGCCTCTTTGCCAAGAGCCCCTCTGGAGCCTTGGCTGACCCCTTCTCCTTGTTGCACAGGCTGAAACGCCGGGGGCTGAACTGCTACATGTACGCGCCCAAGGATGAGCTGAAGCACCGACTGCTCTGGAGAGAGCCCTACACAGAGCATGAGGCAGGTAGCGGCTCTGCTGGGCCCCAACATGGGTGGGCTGCAGGCGTCCCGGGTCCTCAAGGGTGAAGCATGGTCTGCGTCTCAGCCAGGGCCAGGCTGGCTGTAACCACTCATCCTGCCAGGAACCTGCCCGTTGCAGGATCCCCACAGGCCCTGCCCGGTACAAGGAGCTTCCCCACACCCTGCCCATGACATGGAATTGTCTAGGAGCCCACCCAGCACGGGAAGCTCCTTACGTGGGTCTCTGGCAATATGCTCAAATATGCCAGGGCCCACAAACCCTTGTGGAGAGCACTCTGTGTCCCAAGAGACTGGGAACTGTCTCCCCTGGACCTCTCCCCTCCAGATGCTCTCTCATGCCTTCTGATGCCCTCAGCTCCTTCCATTTGGGCCACTGTGGTTCCCTCTCCCTCCATCCCTTGTCTCTCTCCATCTCCTGCCTCCCAGCGCTCACAGCACCCCTTCTGCTCTGTCCCCAGCCCGCATGAGGTCTCTCATTGAAGCTGCCCAAGAGCAGGGTGTGGAGTTTGTTTTCGCCATTTCTGCCGGCCAGGACATGGTGTTCTCAAGTGCCGGGGATCGGCTCCTGCTGCAGCAAAAACTCAGGCAGGTACCGTGGGGCCATTCCTTCATCCCACCGCTCCCAGGCGAGAGGCACGTGTGCTTGTGTGTGGGCCCCCACGCCCACCCAAAAGGCTGATGTGGGGCTGTAAATCCCTCCTGCTGCTGCGCATCAGCCCTGTGGGGTGCCTGGTGGCAGACAGAGAGCTGAGGGCTCCACGGATGCCTGGCTGTGAGTGGGCAGAGCTGGGGACAAGAAAGGGACCAGCCAAGCCCTGGGGCTGGTGCAGGCTGGTGTTGAGCCCCCAGTCACCCCCCATCTTGGAGCGAGGTGGGCCGTGGCCATGGGGCTGTGTGTGGCATCTGGTGGGCAGGCATGGGGGACATGGTGAGGGCAGCTCTGCCCGCCCCATCTGTCCAGGTGCCCCAGACCTCTGCTGTCCAGGCAGCAGGGGCTCGCTGCCTCCTTTGTCTCTGCTGCCTAGGGATCCTAGCAGCCCGTGCCCATGCCCACAGGTGGCTGCCATGGGGTGCTGCTCCTTCGCACTGCTCTTCGACGACATCGACCCCTGCATGTGCCAAGCTGACAGAGACGTCTTCCCCTCCCTGGCACAGGCTCAGGCGTCTGTGGCCAACGAGGTGTACCAGGAGCTGGGCCAACCCTCCGTCTTCCTCTTCTGCCCTACAGGTACCAACTGCAGCCATGCGGCCCCAGCCACCCCGCCCCTAGGAGACCGGGTGCTTGGCCAGCCGTGGTACCCCAAAGCAGACCAGGGTGCCCTTTGGCTGGCTGTACCCAGCACCTGTGTCTGCTGAGAGCTGACTGCCCTGGCAGCCTCCACAGCTTCCCCCAGCCCACTTCTGCTCCTGCGGGAGCCCTGGAGGTCTCAGGACTGGCACAGGACCAGGCTGCAGATGGGCTGGTGCTTCAGCAGCCATGCATGCTGTATTCCCTGCACCGCGCACCTCCCCGGCACCTATCCATTGGTCCCAGGCAGCCTCTCCTCTCTCCTCCCAGTCTCCCTGCCCCTCAAGGGATGCTCTGTGCTCTCTCCCCAGAGTACTGCAGCTCTCTCTGCTCTCCCAGCCCCAGCAAGTCCTGCTACTTGCTGACCCTCGGCCAGGAGCTGCTCCCAGGGATTGGTGTCATCTGGACAGGTGAGCGGCTGGCCCAGCTCTGTCAGGGTGTGCAGCCCCTGCCAGGCAGGCAGTGGGTCGTGCTGTGGGTCTGCTCTCCTTCTGGTTAGGGAGGGTGGGGTGAGGTGATTTGACCTCCATCTCCATGCTCAGCGCCCAGACCTCTGCGTGTCCCTGTTGTGAGTGTGCATGATGGGCTGTGTTGTCTGCTGCTCCATGCACATCTGTGCTGTGATGCTCCAGGCCCAAAGGTGGTGTCACAGGAGCTCTCGGCCACGCTGCTGGAGGAGGTGGAGGGTGTCCTGCGGCGCCGCCCTGTCATCTGGGACAACCTGTATGCCAACGACTATGACTGCAGACGTGTCTTCCTGGGCCCCTACACGGGACGTGCCCCTGGTCTCATGTCCAGGCTCCATGGACTGCTCCTCAACCCCAACTGCGAGCTCCAGGCCAACTTCATCCCCATACACACATTGGGCAGCTGGTTTCAGAGTGAGCTGAGGAGCTGTGCCCACCCTGATCATGCAGGTATGTGGCCCCTATGCCCCAGGCGGCTCCATACGTTGCACCGCGGCGCTGGCAGTGAGCTTGTGCATCCAGGACAGGGCCTTGGCCATTGCTGCCTGTCTTTGCCAAGACCCTGCAGGCTTTCCTGTAGGGCAGCCTGGGTGAGGTGTCTCACCTGGCTGGGCACCACCTGACATGTTGGGGCATGGGATCCATCCTTGGGGGCATCTCCTTGGGGTAGGGAGGGGGTCTGCCCGCTTTCAGCGTGGCATGGGATAGCTCCATCAAGCAAAGAGCGGGGCTGCCCAGGCTGATGATCTCCAGTTCCTTAGGGATGGAGACTGAGACTGCTCTGGGGGACAGCCAAGGCACACAGGAGGGGAGCTACAGCCCCCAGGAGGCTTTGGAGCTGGCACTGCTTGACTGGGTGGCTGAGATAAACCGTCAGGCTTTGGAACCAGGTAGGTGATGAACTCGCACCATGCAGCATCCCTCATTCCCCCGGAGCACTGGACTGGCTCTGCTGGGAGCTGGGTGGGGTGAGGAAGCCCCATGCCCTGCCCATTTGGATGGGACGCTCTGCCTGGTGCTGCAGTGGGGCCTGTGTGTGTCATGGTGGGCAGACGTGGGTGTCTGTTGCGCCATGCTGCCCAGTGGGTGCCCCTGCCCTGGCTGCATCCTAGAGGGGATCTCCTTGGCTGGCAGTGTAGGAGCTTTGGCCATTCTACAGCTCTGGAAGACGGGGTCCAGCCAGGTGCATGCACTGTTTGCCTCTGCAAAGCTTGTGGCCTCACCAGCTGCAGAGACTGAAACTCCAGAGCGCAGAGCGATGCAAAGCTCATGGTCCTGGCAGGTCCCCGGTTCCTGCCAGCTCAGAGATGGAGCTTCCCGGCATGGCCACCGCCAAGGCTGTCCTGCCCCATGGGCAGCAGTTTCCATGCAGGTGCCAGAGGGGCTACCCCCTTGCTCATTTCTGCCAGGAGGAAGGACCCCGGGACACCCCACCACCACCCTCAAGGGAGGAACGAGGCTCCAGCCCAGCACAGCAGGAAGACAGGAGGTCATGCCTGACCCCCAGCCCCACAACTCCGTTCCCAGTGGGGCAGAGCAGCACGGCCCTGAGCCCTGCAGCATGGCACCAGGGGAGTCAAGGAGGAAGGTGACCTCGGAGCCTGAGAAGGGTAGTGGGAGCAGGACCTCTGCCAGCGGTCGGCAAAGCCCCACAGGGGACGGGGACCAGCTCGCCACAGGGAGCAGAGAAAGCTGTGAGTCCTCCTCTTGTCTGCCCAGCCCAGCTGGGACTGCCCAGTCTGCAGGAATCCCAGTGGCTACCAAGACCCTCCACAGCCCAGACCCTGCAATGTGCTGCAGTAATGGGGCCAGCACCAGCCAGAACCTTCCCCTATCCACCAGTGATGCCAGGACAGGGGGTGACAACCTCCCCCAGCCCCCCAGCAGCACCCAGGCTGGGGCCAGCAGGGCTGACATGCCCCAGACACCCCCAGGGCCTGGGGCTGGCGCCAGCCCTGACCCCCCAGCACCACTCACTGATGGGGTTGGCGCCAGCCCCGGGCCCCTGGCTCTGCTCACTGATGAGGTTGATGCTAGCCCTGGCCCCATGGCATCATTGAGCCTAGAGGAGGCTGGGTCCAGCCCCAAGGTCGTTCTGACCCCAGAGGAGGCTGGGTCTGGCCCTATGGTACCACTGACCTTGAAGGAGGCTGGTTCTGGCCCCATGGTACCACTTAGCTCCAATGAGGCCAGGACCAGCCCCACAGCACCAGCAATCCCAGAGGAAGCCAGGCTCAGCCCCACAGCTCCAGTGACCTCAGAGGAGGCCAGGTCCAGCCCCACAGCACCAGTGACCCAAGAGGAGGCCAGGTCCATCCCCACAGCTCCGGAGACCCCAGAGGAGGCCAGGTCCATCCCCACAGCTCCAGAGACCCCAGAGGAGGCCAGGTCCAACCCCACAGCTCCAGTGACCTCAGAGGAGGCCAGATCCATTCCCACAGCACCAGTAACCCTAGAGGAGGTCAAGTCCAACCCCACAGCTCCGGTGACCTCAGAGGAGGCCAAGTCCAACGCCACAGCTCCGGTGACCTCAGAGGAGTCCAGGTTCATCCCCACAGCACCGCCAACTTCAGAGGAGTCTGGATCCACCCCTAAGGCACTGATGACCCTTGAGGAGGCCAGGTCCAACCCCACAGCACTGCTGACTCTGGAGGAGGTGCGGATGCTGGTGGAGCTCTTCTACCTGCCCTACCATCATGGGCCACAGGCGCAGCATCTCCTGGAGCACTTTCGGTGGCTCCGGGCAAACAGCCTCAGTGTGGGGGTCCCAGCTACGGCACCCGATGCCTGCAAGGTAAGGCTGGTCCAGGCGCTGCTGTGGGAGACCGGTGCCTGTCACAGTTGCGCTGACGCCTGGTCCATCCACAGGGCACGCAGTGGCGCGGCCGAGCCCAGTCCTTCCAGCTGCTCTGCGCTCAGACGTGCCGCCTGCACAGCCATTTCGTCAGCAGCGCCGGACGGGCACTGCTCTACGACCTCCACCCCTACCTCTGGGACATCCGCAACATGTTGCTGGCCGCCAGCGCCTTCGTCCTCTGGCTGGGTAGGTGGCTGATGCCAGCCCTCAGCCGGCCCCTGTGGCCCCCTTAGCACGTTATTTGCACCCTGGCCAAATCCAGCCATGTTGAAGTGCAGAGGCCCCCAAGCACTGTGGCACACCCAGGGCAACTGAAGCTTGTTCTGTGGTGATCCACTGTTTGTCGTGTCTGGGACCCCCTCCCAGAGGTCTGGGGTCCCTGTGTCTAGCGTAGGGTGCCAGGGTCTCTCCTGGGACCACACCTCCCCTTGACACCTTCCCTGCTGCTGACCCATGCTCATCACCTTGCCTCCTTTGCAGATGGCCATCTCCTCTGTGACCTTGACCCCAAGGGCACCTGGGGAAGCTGCTTTGGCTGTAAGTACCAGTGCTGCCCTGGCTCACCTGCCTGGGCAGTGGGGCCCTGGTTGATGCCCTCTGTCACCTCCAGCCCCACAGCAGCAGCCAGCAGTCACCATCCGGCTGCCCTTTCCCATACCCTGCCTGCTGAGCAGAGTGGGAATGGCCATGGGAAGCCTGGCAGCCCTCCATGCCTTGACACACCGAGGCAAGATGGGACACTGCTGCTGGGGACAGAGCAGTCATCGGAGCAGATCCTCACCATCTCTTGCAGTCTAGAGGGAATGCTTATTTCTAGAGCACGGTTCCTCAGCCCTTTTAATCTAAGGACCTCTTGGCCTTTCTGATAAAAGCTATCCATGGGCCATTGGGAGCAGTAATGCCCTGAGAGACGGAGGTGAGGCTGGATGTTGAATGCCTGTGCATCACTTTGGGAGCTCCCATTCCTCTGGTTTAGGGTTCCTTGATTGCTCTGTGACTTCTTACAAACCATGAAGCGTTACCAGATGACAACGTGAGAGGATCTCCAAGACCAGTGTGGGACAGGGCCATGTGCCTCGAACCACTTCCACAGGGAAGCAGCCGCACGCAGGGCAAGTTCCCGCAGGCACGGGTGCTGCTTTCTGTGCCAGGCTGCAGCTTCCCAACAGTGGCCAGGAACTACATCTTTACCTGACACTTTTCAGGAAGGCAATTATCATTCCCTATTTCCCTTCTTCAAGCCCTGTTGTGGAGGGTGTGCTGCTACCCCAGTGTATGGGGCTGGCCGCCCAAGCCCAGACAAGGTCCTGTGCCTGGGCTGCAGAGCCGTGGGGGCAGATCCATGGAGCTGTGACCAGTGTGATCGCGATGTTGCTGTGCCGTGGAGGCTGATCTCCCCCTGGCCCAGTAGGTGTTTGTTCACCTCACGTGTGTCTGTCTCCTGCTGCTTCCAGGGTGCCAGAGCATCACTGCCCCGATGCTGCTGAGGGGGGACGCTGAGCCCTGGGCACGTCGTGGGGGCCTCTTTGGAGAGCTGCAGGTGAGAACATGGCCATATCTTTGGGGGCTGAAGGAGACATTGGGAAGCCAGGGTCCCAGCTGCTGCTGGCCCTGCTGTTGGGTTGCTTCAAGCTTGGGAAGGCAGAGCTGCCCTGGGCTTCTGCTGTTTGGCTGCAGCTCCTGGAGTTTAGGGTGCCTCAGAGGGACCCTCCTCCTGCTGCCTCCAGGACAAGGTTTGGTGGCAGGACAACCTGCTCCTTGACGGACTGCATCTCTTCCAGGCACTGCTGCCCGTGGGGAACAGCTGTGACCTTTTCTACCACCCACCTCCACTCTTCCCATCCAGCCAGCTCTATGTCCTGCGCCCACTGCTGCCTCTGGACAAGGTGAGAGCCAGGGCCCAAAGGGGTGGCCCGCACCACTGAGGCTGGAGCTCACCTTTGCATGGCCTGTGCTGTATGTGTGCTAACGAGATACGTGCTCATCTGCTGCTGACCCTGAGGCTGAGCTCACAGTGCAGGGTGATGCAGGTGGGAAGGGAGCTCTGAGGTCCAACCCCTGCTCAGAGCAGGCCAGCCTGGGGCAGGTCACCCAGGGCTGTGTCCAGCAGCGTGTCAGTCCCCTGGGCTAGAGAGTGGATGTTGTGGCCAATGGCCTTGGCAGGGACCATCACATTCCTCCCTGCGACAAGCAGCCTGGCAGGCAGCAGCAGGAGAGGGAGAGCTGGCTCAGCAGTGAGTGGCAAGCACAGCCACAGATAAACTAGCACAGACTTGGGGCCACCAGGTTGTGAAGGCAATTTCCAGAGCACTCCCAGCACTGATTTCCAGCAGTGACTGTGAGCAGATGCCTCGAAAGATCTAGAACAGGACAAGTCTGGTTGGCGACCTCCCGCAGCATTCATCAGTCTGCAGCTCTGATTGAGCCTGTTGAGGTTCATCTCCAAATCAGTCCGTTCTTCAAACATTCATCCTGTTTACAGGATGATTCCCTGCTGGAGAGGCTCTGTCAGCCTGCTTGCTGTCACCCACCCCCCCCCACCCCCCCGCCCATGTTTGACATCCCAGCAGTTCTGTGGGTTGGGGAGGGAAAGGGAAAATTTGGAGGTGGATGGACACACAAATTAAACTGCTGCCAAATCCAGCAGAGCCCTGGGTTCCCCACGTACCACACAGTCTGTGGTGAACACCATGCTCCCTCACCCTGCCACCTCTCCGAGCTAAAGGAAATGCTAACGCTGCAAATCCAGCCACCATAGACACAAGTGCACATCCCTGCTAAATACAGTGCCCGGCAATGCACAGCTGCAGCGCTTGTAAATAACAGAGGAGGAGTTGCGAGCACATGAGAGCAGATTATAATATCAGACTGCCGCTGCCAGCAATTCCCATTGCAAGAGCTTGTTTTCAATTGCCCCTTGTCAGATTTCATCTGATCAGGCTAAACTTGAACAAGCTGAACCTCTGCGTCCAGTGAAACTTGGGAGAGGAAAAAATCCAGCTAAGCCCTTCAGCCCGTTCTGGGAATGGCACTCAGAACGGTGCTGTTCTGCCCTCGCCGTTCAGGGATCGGGGCAGCCTTTCCTTTGAGAAGCAATGCTTTTATCGGGAGGTTTTTTTTTTCACTGGTCCCGTGTGCAGCAGCAAGCTCAAATCTGACCAAGATGGGGAAATTTTGAGATGTCCCACTTTGCGCATGCTCTGTGGAGGCTTGAGTTTCAGTATTGCTTTTGCTGCCGTTTAGCTGCTCTGAGCATGCTCCGTCCTGGGGCTGAGCAGCGTTTCCTCAGCGGCTGCTGCTCTGGGATGCCTGACTGGAATGGCAATCTCTCATTTTGAAGTGTTGTTGTGCTGTGGCAGTGAGCCACAGAGGCCAGCAGAAGGTGGTGCACGGTGCATCACTTGGCGCAGAGGCCAGTGCCCTTGGGCAGCTGAAGCACACACCTTCACACCTTCCCCGGGCCAGGATGCGCTGGAGGTCACAGCCCCGGTTGGGGTCCCTCTTTATGGCCAACTGGGGCTGCTGCTGGAACACAGTGCTCTGGCAGGGCCAGTGGTGGGGGCAGCAGGAAACCGAGGGGCAGCAGCAGAGCAGAGCCAAGACTGAGGTGGGTCTGGGTCTTCCAGGGAGAGCTTTACCGAATGTGCCGGGAGAGTTTGGACTGTGACCCCAAAGTCGCAAAGATCCTTGCAGCCCACCCCGATCTCCTCGGTGACAGGTGAGACACGGTCCCTCGGGGGCTCCCTCTTGCCAGGTTTGTGCTGAGCCTGGCCACGTGCAGGGCAATGCAGGTCTGTGCTGTGAGGCAGTGACCTCTCCTCGCATCCCTGCCAGGACCAGCTCTGCCTGCACCACGGCTGGCGGTGGGCAAGGAGGCTGAGTTTTTTTGCTGGGGGGAGGTCTCAAAGGGATGGTCTGGTGGGTACTGGGGTGCTGTCCCACCGGGGCAGGAAGGAGGAGCCTGGCTGGTCTGAGCTTTCCCCGGGGCAGGCTGGGCTAAGGGCGGCAGCTCAGTGCTGGTCCTGCTCTGGCTGGCAGGCTGCTGGGCAGCTTCCTGAGCCTGAGCCCCGAGTACACGTTCGTGCTGGAGGATGAGGGTGGTCCCTGCGGCTACGCAGCCGGAGCACTCTGCGCTGAAGGCTTCCTGCAACAGCGAGACAGCAGCTGGCTGCCGGCCGTACGGCACAAGTACCCCCGAGACCTGGGCGCAGGTGCCCCAGCTCTGGGACAGGTGAGGGGACACCTGGAGCAGAGGGAAAGCGGGTATGGGGTAGGGCGGAGGGGGTTCCTTCACTTGTGTTTGTCACCTGCAGGATGCCCTGGAGGAGGCACTGCTTTTCTTCCACACAGAGCCACCGGCTGTGCCCCTGCCTGTGCTGCGGCGCTTCCCCTCCCTGGTGCAGCTGGGCACGGCCCCCCGTGTGCTGGACGTGGGGGCCAGCCGCAGCCTGGCCATCTGCCTGCTGAGTGCACTCAGGGCCAACGGTGAGCATGACCTCCCTGTGCTGGGACGGGGGGAGACACTGAGGCCTCCTTGATCCAGCACAAACCCATTCCAACTGCTCCCTTGCCCACCCCAGAGCTGGGGGCTGGCCCCACCTCTCAGCATGGGGCTGGGGAGCCCTCTTTGGGGATCCCCATCCCCTCTCCGACGCAGTCTGGCCCCAGCTCCCATGCACCATGCCCTCCCCTTACACCAAGGGACACGTGGACCTGTGTCTGAGGGCATGGTGCAGGCACCCAGTGCCAAAGGGCGGTGGAGAGGCTGACCCCCTTCAGGAGGGGGTCCCAGTCACTGGCCCCCAGCTCCAGAGCTGGGTTTCTGGTGGCAGGGGCCTGATGTCTCACCTCCCTTCTAGGGTCGCGGGGAGTGTTTTGCCAGGTCAATGCCACTGATCGGCAGCAGCTGAGCTTCTACAGCAAGCTGGGCTTCGTTGCCCTGCCGGTGGCCTGGGGCAACTCCCCCGATGCTCGGCTGCTGGGACGTCTCCTCTGAGCGCGCTGCTGTGGATGGGGACACAGGGAGCCAGTGCCACGGGACAGGCTGACTCCCCATCTCGCACAGCATCAGCCTGAGGGAGTGGGAGCAGAAGGGCACCTTGAGCAGGGCAGGCACAGGTGGTGGGGGACACGGCCTGGGGGCGAGCAGGATGTCTCTGGGATGTGTGCAGGGCACTGGGCGACAGAGGGGTATTTCTGACGTCTCAGGAGATTTGGGCATCAAGGCCCCCCCACTCCTCCCCCAGCTGTTCCTGTGTGCTGAGCACACTCCACTTTTACTGGGGAGCCAGCAACACCCCAAGGCTGTCTGCAGACCACCAGGCCTTGTGAGACCCACCCGGGCAGTATTTACGGTGATGGTCTCGGAGCACGGCACGGTGCATCAGCGCTAAGGGAGCGTCCCTGTCCCACAGGCTGGGCTGCCCAGCTCTTCTCCATCCTCTGTGTGGCCCCGGGCTGGGCAGCCGGTGCCGGGGCTGGCTCTCGGCACCCAGGACCTTCTTGTCTGTGTGGACCAATTGGTGTGGGACATGGTGAGGCAGCCTCTATCACTGCTGCCGAGGGGCTGAGGGAAGTGCTGTCCTTGGCAATAAAGCATTTGCTGGGCTCTCACCATGTTTCGTCTCTTGGGGGAAAGTGTTGGGATACCAACACGTCTCTCTCACACCCTCATGCCCACCTTCCTGGCAGTCGTCTGTCTGTCTCGCACCGGCTGTTGTTATAGCTGGTCCTGTGTAACCTCAAATGAAGCAGCTCCCTACACATCCAGCTCTCCAGCTGCTCACCAGCCCTGCACCGTGCTCCAGGAGGGAGCTCCAGGAGCTGGCGGTCTGTGCTCATGGCAGGGCTCCCCACTGGGATGGAGCTCTCCTGTGGGATGGGACCCCCCAGGGCCTGGGCCTTCCCTGTGGTCATGGCTGCCTTGTGGGTCTGGGGGCCGCTGCACGTCCAGGACGGGCAGGAGGACCAAGGGGTGGAGACGTCTGTCCAGCCGTGCTACTGTAGCCTCTGGAAAAGTGCTGGGAGCAATGGGTGGAAGGAGAAAACCATCACTGAAGGTTTCTCTTCCTTGCCCTCCAGTTCTGGCTGCCCCCTGGCCCTCAGGGGTGAGGAGGCGGTTGGAGCAGGGGTGGCCAAGAGACCAGGAGCAGGGGGGACTTGGGCACCCCTGCCCTTCCCTTGCCAGGAGTCCGGCTTGCCATGCCCAGAGAGCCACTCCGAAGGGTGGCAGCATTCCCGTCCCTCCCTGTATCTGAGGCTGCCGTGGGTGACCCGGGCTGGACGGGCAGCTCGGTGCTGGTGGGACCCGGTGCCCACGGCCAGGCGGGTGGGAGCAAGGCTCAGGGTCCCGCCAGGGGCGAGCGGGGAGGGACGGGCTGTTCGGAGGAAGGGCTGGGGCTGTCCCCCCCTCCAGCGGCGGGGCAGAATCTCCGTCCCTGGGGTCCGGCGCCGGCTCCGCAGCTGAGCCCGGTCGGGGCGGGGTCCCCGGTGGGACCGGCCCCATCCCGGGGCGTGGGCCGGGGGCGCGGGGCCCGTCCTCGCCGTACCGGCGGCGGGGCGGCACGGGCCGGCCCCGGACACTTGGGCACGGCGTGGGGCGGGCCGGGGCGGAGAGGGGCGGCACGGTTTGGCTCGGCTCGGCTC
>JAHREE010000177.1:88401-104855 GCA_033628505.1 Tringa tobata
GGTGGGGGGTGTGTGCCCGGCGTTTGGTACAGAAAGCTCGCTTTGTGCGCTCTGCCGGCGGCGGGGGGGCTGTGTGTCGCCGGTCCCTGCGTGGGAGAGGGTGCGGGCAGCGCGTGTTTCCCGCCCCCTCGGTGGGAAGGGGTGCCCAGCGGACCCAGCGGGTCTGTGGGGTGCCGCGTCGGGGCTGTGCAGCCACACCGTGCCCCCGAGAGGGCTTCGGGAGGCTTGTTTGCTGAGCTGCGGTTTGCAAAGGCCACTGGAGACTCAGGATTTCCATGAAGATGGAATTTGCTGTGGCCCTTGGAAGAGAGGATGGATGAAGAGACGTGAGGGCTGGGGATGCGTTCCCTCTTCACTGCTGGCCCTGCATCTTCCCAGCTGCTCTCCAGGGGAGCAGGCAGGCGGCCGAACAGGTCACCTGTAGCTCCCAGTAGCTCCAAGCAGGCTGCCTCTCTGCTCTGGGGGGCCTGGGCTCCCCCCCAGACCCCACCGCTTGCCCCTCTGGGCTCCCGAGACTGGCTGATGGCCGCAGCGTCCGCACATTCCTCTGGGATCTTTCCCTCCCGCCTGCAGGGGGTTCCTCCCAGGGCTGCCCCTCCACAGCCCAGGGGAGCCCGGAGCAGAGCAGGCAGCCCCTGGCAGAGCTGAGGACCCTGCTGTGTCCGGGAGAAACTGGGTGGTGTTAGGAACTGCAAAGAGCTGTACTGTGACCTGCCCTGGCTTAGAGGGTGACAGCAGGACAGGGGGACATCAGGTAGCCCAATGGGGCTGGACCCAGAGTCAGCAGGGGAAGAGAAGCGCAGTCCCGGTGCGTGCTCAGTGCTCTGCCCCAGGTGACACCCTGGGCAGCCCGAAGAGCTGGGGTGTGCTGTCCACAGCAGTGTCCCTGTCATTGCCCGGGATGGGGGCACACAGCAGGATAGCGTGGACAGGCACCCTGCCTTTGGGGCAGTGAGCTCCCAGCCAGTGGGAGGTGGGTAGTGTTGGGAGGTGTCTCCAAGCCTGCCAAGGTGCCCAGGCTTCTGTGGTGGCCCTGGGCTGCTCTCTGGTGTTTCTGGGACCAGTTCAGCCGTGGAGCCCTGCTGCCCTCCAGACCTTGGTTGTGCTCACCCCAGACTTTCGATCCTATGGGATCCCAGCAGGCAGGGAGCTAAGTAGGGGTGTTGGGGCTCCCCCAGTTCATGCACACACACCCTTGGCACCCCAGGGCTGCCAGGAAGCAGGAATAGTGGAGCAGGCCCATCCAGGCAGCCAGGATTGCGAAAGGGCCAGCGCTGGGCTGCGTGTGCTGGGGCCCTGGGGAGAAGGGGAGGGATGGATCTGAGCATCTGAAGCCATGGGACCCACCAGACCTTCTCCTGCTCTGAGTGCTGGGGACGCGACCCCACGTTCTCAGGGATGTCCTGTTGTGGGCCTCGGCAGAGGGTGACTGTGTCATCCCTTAAACTTCCCAAGGAAGGATAAACAGAGGGAGCTTCTTCCTCCTTGTGCTGGCGAGTTTCCCAGGTCTTCGGTCACTTGTGCTTCTCTTCTCTGAGTCCTTCCAGTTGTCAGTGCCTGGGTTGCTCCGTGTCCCCATGTGTGTCCAAGGCCTCTGCTAAGAGAACATGTTGCTGTGGTGCCCGCCATGGCCCAGCTGCTGTGGCCTGGGATGTCATCCCCGTGCCGGAGGGCCGCCCTGTGCTTGGCTGCCCTAGCACGCACTGATCAAACACGCCGACTCGCCAGGGCCCCAGTTCATCAGGAGCTGCCCCTTCCCAAGATCTGTTTGCCCTTCGTGGGGGTCTTGCTGAGACAGACCAATACCCCTCTGGGTGCTCAGAGAGTGCCCAATGGCACGTCGGGTTGGAACTTGGGAGCCAGTAGCCCCACTGGGCTCTGAGCACCCCTCGTGGGCACCACTCAGCCCCTCCAGCATGGCTGAGCCCCTCCAGGAGGTGCAGCCCCTGTGCAAGATGCCGTCAGGGGAGCGGAGTGATAGTGGGTACAGGCTCTGGGGGGGCACAGGAGCCACCATTATCCATTGGGACAGGCAGAGGCGGTGGGGCTGGCATGGGAGCAGGTGAAGAATTGCCATGGCTCCTGCTGCCCTCAGCACCAAAGGGTCCCTGTGCCCATGCCAGCCTCGGCAGCATGGGGCTGAGGCCAGGGCAGCGTGGGGACCCCTGGGGTTTCAGCCCTGGATGCCTGGCTGCCAGCGCCAGCTGTGCTGCGGGCCGGGATGTGGCTCTGGGCCCTGTGCACGCCCGGACGGGACATTCCTGAGGTTTCCTGGGCAGTGGGGAGGCCCCGGGCTGCTCCTCAGCTCCCACGCCCAGCGTTCGTTTGGGGCCAGCCCGTCCTCCCGAGCCCTTTCCACTTGCAGCGTGAGGGCTGCTGTGTGTCTGAGCCTGCTCGTGTGCCGGGGTGGGCACGTTCGGCACGGCACAGGCCAGCCGGCGGCTCTGGAAGGAGCCCCAGCCCCAGAGGAGACTGTCCCTGGCTGGAGCAGGCAGCTGGCAGCAGGAGGGCTGGGGAGCTGGGGCAGGTGAGGCTGGGCAGGACCGTGCCCATGCCAAGGCTGTCTGCACCTCTGCCTTTCGCCCTCTCCAGGGGACGTGTGTGGTTCCTGCAGGTTCCTGCTCCTCTGAAAGCACCAGTGCTCATGTCCTCCTGCTGTGCTGCTGGTGGCACCAGCTGTCCCGTGTACTAACAGGGTGGGAGCCGTCGCCCCGGTGGGATCCTTGCTTTCAGCAGGAATAGCCCATGGAGGCTGGGGAAAGCGGTGCACCTTCCCCTGGTCAGAGACAGGAAGGAGATGGGAAATCTCCCTTGGAACTCTTGTGCTGCTTGGTCATCCCCTCCAGGGTGGAGGGACAGCTTCCCGGCTTGTCTGCCCCAGCCCTGGCAGGGACCTTGTGCCCTCCTGCCGTGCCAGGGCGGGGGTCCCGTAAGGCTGTGTCGGGGCTGGAGGGAAGGGGCCCCAGGCTGAAACCGGGAGATGCTGTGCAGGGATCAGCCCCATCCGCCTGTCCTGCAGCTCCCCGCGACGGCCCCGCCGGGGCTGGGGGTGGGCTCCCCGGGAGCAAAGCCTGCCAGCAGAGCGGGGAAGTCGGGCAGCGTCACACGGCTGGAGGAGAGCAAACGCACTGCTTGGGTTGCAGACCGTGGAAAAAGTGATGGGGACAATGAGAGCCCTGTTAGCCTGGCCTCCCTGGCACATGGACTCGGAAGCTCGTTCGGAGAAGGAGATAGTACGGAAACGGGGAAACAGCTCGTGCCATGCCCTGGGGAGCTGACGCTGCCAGCCCCACGGCTATCCGAGGCTATCCTGGGTGCAGGAAGCGCTCTTGGCCCATGCAGCTGGTGGCAGCAAGCTGGGGTTAATGGCAGAAGTGGATGGCAGAAGCTTGAGCAGGTTCAGAGGCAACTGAAGGACTGTGAGGAAGAGAAATCCACGGTGGGCTTTTAAATACAGAGGCTGAGGTAGCTGAGCTGGGGGGTGCCAGAGTGGGGCTGCAGCTGGATGTCCCTGCCCTGTCCCAGGGCACCTCCTGCCACTCCTGTAGGGCTTGGAACCATTTGGCTCTCGCACTGACCATCACGGTGTCAGGACGTGGAGGCCCTCCCAGCATCAGCTCTTCTGGCTGTGCCTTGTTCCCAGCCGGACGTGGGACCAGGCACTCGTCTGGCAGGGCTGTGAGGCTGCAGGCACATGTGGGGCTGCCCCACGTCGCTTCAGGGCTGTGTCTCACCGCGTGATCACCCATGATTTCGGTGATCCTGCTCAGTCTGAGCATACCACATCCCAGAGGTCACACTGCTGGGGCTCGGTGGCGACTGGGGCTCTGTGGGGACTCGGTGCTTTGCCACACAAAGCCCAAGCACTTTCTCAGGTGCCATATTCTGGTCTCTGGTCCTAAATGCTTTGTTCCTAAATGCACAGGTTTAAATTTTCCTTGTAGTGGAGGATATGGGGTACATGATGCCATTTTACCACACTGTCCAGGTCTGTCCCCATCACGGTTCTGCACACTCCCACCCATTTCTGTCTTTGCAGACTGTACCAGGAGAGGACTTTTTTCCTCCTCCAGACATGGTTTTGCTTTGAAAAGCATGTGACCAGAAAGCCCACAGAATGGTGACTTCCCAGTTGTATCCACATTTTAGTTCCAGCAGGTGACCAGTTTTAATCCACTTAGTAGAAGGTGCACTGATTTTGTTGAGTGCTAATTATTCATTAAAAGGTGGTGCAAGATGAATTGAATGCCTTCCAGTCTCAGCCTGTTATATCAACACAGTTACTCCAATTAACCAAACCTGTGATCTCATAAAAGGTCATACCGGCTTTCTGACACGGGCTATTTCTGCAGAACTGGGGAGATTGGCATTAATTGCGCCGCTGTCCTTTAGCGTTGTGTTGACCCTGTTGCAAAACACCCTGGAGCCTGCCCACAGTCCCCAGCAGCAGAGATCGTCTTGCTCGTTGAGTGCAAGTGCCGGTGAAGCTTTTAGTCCCTGTGTGCTTCTAGTCTCCCAAGGTGTGTTACAGTTAGCACAGAATGGGTGCGTTGTGCAAAGTGGTATAGCTCTGGGGATTTACAGTGCTTCGTCTGGGCAAGGGGGGATGTCCCCTCGGTCACCGATGGGCAGAATAAGAAGTGTTTATTACTGCTGTGGGACGGTAAGCTCATCCCTTCTCTGCTTTCCAGACAGAGCAGAGAAGTGGATGGGGCGTTCCTGCCCTGCCTGCCGGCTCCAAGCCCAGAAACCCCCCTCCCCGAGCTGCTGGCAGGGCTGGGGTGGCCCTTTGCGCCTGCCCTCCTCCTCCTGCTGCCATAACAGGCTGATTAAATGGCTCAGCAAAGCGTTTCCCTGCTGCCTGCCCGCAAATGTGCTTCCCGCTGGGCTTTGTTTTGTTCTTGCAGCGCCAAAGCGGGCAGCTGAGGTGTGGGGAGCCCAGAGCCAGCTCCCACCAGCCCCAGGGCTTGTGGGCTGCCCTCAGCCGGGACACGTTCCTGCCTGCTGCTGTGTCTCCATCAGCGCTGTGGTGTCCCCCAGTCCCCAGGCTGTGACAGAGGAGAGAGCCGGACCTGGAGCTGATGTGATTGCCCCCTTGGGGGTTCATGTGCTTCCCATCGCATGTCTTGCACTGGCCTGGACTGGTGTTGGTCCTTGTACTACCCCTCAGCCTCTCTCCCCGAGCATCCCTGTGGCCACCAGGGACTCACTGCTCTTGGTGGCACCTCCAATGTGACGCATGCCGGAAGGGTCAGGCAGGCAGCAGGGCTGGGCAACATCTTCAGGAGTTTTATTGGTGCAGTGGGCATGGAAAAGGGGCTGTCTCTGGGCACCATCCTGTTTTGTCCTTGCCTTGGGTCCAGGAGGCATTCCCAGCAGCTGGAGGGGTGACCTGACTTCCATCATCTGGAAAAGTGACCAGAGCAGAAAGAGGGCCAATTCCTGCTAGCAGAGCCTCTGTGGCAACCCTGAACCTGGGGACTCCCAGGTTTGGGGGTGTGCTTTCCCAGCTGTGGAAGGGACTGGCTGGAAGGGTGACGTGAGGCTGTGGTGGCAGGAGGCAGGCAGCGAGCCCAGCCTGGAGCAGGGCTGACGCTGCCCATGCAGAAGTGCTGCTCTTGGACTGCTGCGGCACCCACGGGGTTAAAGTGGTCCCTGGCGGGATGAATGGGAATAGAGCATGGGATGGTGGTTCACAGAGAAGTGTTTTCACCATTGTTTGCCGATGGGGCTGGTGCAGGAATACCACATCTCCCTCAGGTATTCAGGGAGCCACAGATGTTATTGGAGGGCTGGAGAAACGCGTTGCAGAGAGGAATGTGAAAGGCTCTGGCCGCCTTGCTCCTCGCAGTGGGCAGGAGCGTGGGCTGGCAGCCCCTCACCACCGGTGGCCATCGCGCTGCTCCTGGTGGATGGAGCTCCTGGCCGGTCCAGCTGGGCTTTCCCTGGGCTCTGGTGCCATTCCAGCTCCTTCTGCTCTGGCAGTTGATCCCCTCCTTTCTGCGTCTCTCCGGGAGGTGACGCGCACCCCTTTGCCTGTCTGCCCTGTGGCGCAGGAGGTGTGAGCTGGTGGAAGGATGGTAGCGGTTGTTGGCAGAGGGGTGTGAGGTGCTGGGGAGGCGCTGGGCAGAGACCTGGCCCTGGGGGTGCGGGGCCGGTGCGGGGGGCTGCGCGTGGGGAGCACCGGGAGGGCAGCAAGAGCCAACTGTCCCCACCTGGGGACGAGACGCCTGGGCATGCTGGCGCTGAGCAGAGCTGCCTGCGAGCAGGGGCTTTAACCAGCTGGATGAGGGGAGCTTGGTGTTTCGGCACGGCTCGTCCATCCCACGCGCCCTGACCCTTTCTGCCCTCACAGAGCCGAGCTGCCATGGGAAGCTGCGGCACGTGGGCACGGCAGGAGGTGCTGGTGCTGCTGAGCAGCCTGTGGCTGTGGGTGGGCAGCGCCCAGCCCACCCCCCCGGGCCCCACGCACGCCCCCGGGCCCCAGCTGAAGTTTCGCCTGGCTGGCTACCCGCGCAAGCACAACGAGGGCCGCGTGGAGGTCTTCTACAACGACGAGTGGGGCACCATCTGCGACGACGACTTCACGCTGGCCAACGCGCAAGTCCTGTGCCGGCACCTCGGCTTTGTGGCTGCCACCGGCTGGGCCCACAGCGCCAAGTACGGCAAAGGCGTGGGTAAGAGAGGGGGCGGTGGGCACAACCCCCCCCAGCCCCATACTGCATGAGCCTGGGCCAGCCTGGCTACGGCTGCGCATCAGCCCCCTGCCATGGGGTGGTGTGCGTGGCCCTGGTGGCGGGGCAGGGGGCCAAGAGGGTCTTGGGTTTGCTGAATGCCCGGCAGTGTGTGTGTGTGTGTGTGTGCACACGCGAAGCTGGCTGGGAAACTCTGTGTTTGTGTGTGAGCAACTGTGCGTGTAGCCAGGGCGGCTGCGGGCAGGCACTGCAGCGGTGGGGATGTGCATGCCCCTGGGGGCTCTAGGGGGGCTGTAGGTCTGGGGTGCTGCGGGCATGTGGTGCAGGGGTGTAGTGGGTTGTGCTGCAGGTGAGATGCTGTAAGGACCCCGGGGAGCATGTTACATGGAGGGGTTGTGACTGGCAAAGCAGCTGCTTGGGGAGGTGGAAACTCCCTGTCTGCAGATCCCCCCACTGAGGGATTTACTCTTGGCATTTCACCGGCCTCACTTATGCCAAGGGAGGGCTGCCCCCAGCCCAACATCCACACTCCTGCTGTACACCTGAATTTCACTGAATTTCACTGAATTTTCAGAGTTGGAAGGGACCATAGAGATCATCTAGTCCAACTCTCCTGCTGAAGCAGGATTGCCTAGAGCATGTTAGAGCATGTTACTCAAGACCGCATCCAGTCAGGTCTTGAAAATCTCCAAAGAAGGGGACTCCACAACCTCCCTGGGCAGCCTGTTCCAGGGCTCTGTCACCCTCACACCTGCATGGTCCCTGGCCGTGCCCCACAGGCACCTTCCCTGCTCCCAGAAGTTGATGTACGGGCCGGGCTGGCCCCCCCTCACCCCTGGCTCTGGTGTCTGGCAGGGCGGATCTGGCTGGACAACGTGAATTGTGCCGGAGGAGAGAAGAGCATTGCAGACTGCAAACACCGGGGCTGGGGGAACAGTGACTGCAGCCATGAGGAAGATGCAGGTGTCATCTGCAAGGACGAGCGCATCCCAGGCTTCAAGGACTCCAATGTCATCGAGGTGAGGAAGCTGCTGGCCAGCGTGGACAGCTGGTGCTTTCCAGGATCCTGCAGAGCCAGCTGTCAGGAGCTCTGCCGTAGGGCAGCCCTGCCATGGGGCAGCCCAGCCTGGCCTCAGTACTCCCCAAATAGTCAGGAGGCAGCCTCATCACCGCGCACTGGCAGGGTCCCCATGTGCAGGTCCAGGGGACTCTGTCGGTGCCTTCTCTCAGCCCTAGCACACGGACTGTCCCTGTCTCCCGTGGAAAGAGGAGCATGCTACCCCTCTGCCCTGGCTCCTGGCACCCACAGTGCCCCTGAGTTGCGTGAACACGTATTTCCCTGGGGTGGGCCCAACCCAGCCGGGCTCTGGGGCTGTAGGGATCAGTTGGCACTGCCCTGGGCCACCCTGCAGCCGGCACACATCGCTCCCCTGCCCTGCATGGGACCCCGGCACTGCCACGACCTCCTCTGAGCATCCCAAGCTGATGATTCCCCCAGCAGCTTCTCTGGGCCATAGAGTCTGTCTGTCTCACATCCCTGTAGCTTGTTTTCTTCTTTCTCCTGCCTGCTGGAGACCCTCGTTCCAGACCTGCTCCTCCATGCTGCACTCCTCTGGCACACTTGGCTTTTCCCTCTCACTTTCTCCATTCCAAACCTTTGTTTCTCAGACCAGCTTTCATGGCTGCCCTTCTCTTCATGGTTGGGGCTCTTGTTTCCCCCAGCCATGGTGCCTGAGGAAGATGAGGCTCTGCTCAGGCTGTGGCTTGGGTGTGGGGCCGTGGCACAGCTCTGGGTGTGGGATGGCAGGTCTCCTGTGGGGCAAGTGGGGTTGGGGATGTGTCCGGCAGGCTGTTCGCACTGTCCTGGCACTCTCTCCTGCTGTCCTGCTGTGGGCGGGTGCCTGGGCTTGGGGTGGTCTGGTCACCCTCCCTCGGGGTGCATGGTCCCAAGGTGGTGGGATGGCAGCACTGGCCCTTGTGGCCGCACTCCCATGAGGTGCACCTGGAGTGGCAGGGAGACAGGGGCACTGGCCGTGCGGGATGGGATTAGGTCCTTGTCCTCCAGGGCTGTTGGATGTGGCCTGCAGGAATGCAGGACCTGACTATCCCTGTTCCCCACCTGAGACCTGGGATCCCATCTCCTGTGGGTGCCTACATCCTCAGGGCATTCCTGGGAAAGGGCTGGCCGGGAGCTGGGGTGGCAGGGTGCAGTGGAAGCCTGTGCTGATCCTTGTCCTGCAGACGGAGCAGAGCCACGTGGAGGAGGTCCGCCTGCGGTCGGTGGTGTCTGGGTCCCGGAGGCAGCTGCCGGTGACGGAGGGCATCGTGGAGGTGCGCTACAAGGATGGCTGGGCACAGATCTGCGACGAGGGCTGGAGCAGCCAGAACAGCCATGTTGTCTGCGGCATGATGGGCTTCCCTGCTGAGAAGAAGGTGAACAGGAACTTCTACAAGTGAGTGAGGCCAGCAGGGAGCCCGCGGGGTGAGGGTGTCGGAGCAGAGCTGGGAGCACGGGGCTAGGGCAGAGCTGGGGACAGTGCCAGGGTCACGGGGCAGTGCTGGGGGAACAGCAGGTGTCCGTGCTGTTGGGCATTGTGGCTCCCCAGCATTCCTCCCATGCCTGTGGCTCTCCAGTGCTAGCCACAGCTGCCCATATGGCCACTTGCTAACCAAGCCTGGGGCAGTGGCTCATTGAGGGGGCCATGGCTGCCCACTCGCCCCATGCACTACTGCAGAGGCCGCTCCAAGAGGGCAGCTTTTGCTCCCTGGCAGGGTTGCACCTCCACATTTCCCTCTAGCACGGAGTGCGGTGCTCCCTGTGCCGAAGGGAGGTTTTCAGCTGAGTCAGTGAGGGATGCTCCAGCTGCACCACGGCTGGAGCAAAGGATCCATTGGTATGGGCACGGGCATGATAGCCATGGCATGGGGCCCAGCATGGTGCCCGGCGCTGCACCCACCCCTAACTGGGCAGCTCTGGTGTTGCTCCCACAGGCGGTTGAAGCGCGCAGCCAGGATGAAGGGCCGGAGCCCGAAGCCAGGCAGCAGGTAAGGGGCCAGGGCGCCCCATCTGCTGAACCCTTGGCAGAGATGGGCTGTCCGGCCCCGCCGGTCTCTGCTGTCGGAATGGATCCTGGCACAAATGGATCCGTTTGGATGGATGCAGATGGGGCAGACCAAGAGCCCAGGCTGTGCTGGACAGTCAGGACAAACCCCATCCCGGTGGGACCTGTCTGTGCACACCAGGGTCCCTCATTCCCCATGAGAGACGATTTTTCTCCCGGGCTGGCCATGCCCCAGGCAGAGCAGCCCCCATCCCACACACCAGGCAGGAGCCCTGGCACAGGGGTCAGGGTCTGCAGCACAGACCCACTGGGGGCAGGATCTCCTGGGAGACACAGAGAGGACTGCGATGTCCTGTGCTGCAGCCCCATGGGGAACTGGAGGCCTCAGAGTGGAGCTGTCTCTCCTGGTGGATGAGGAGGGAGTGTTGGGCTGCTTTCACAAGAAATGGGCTGCTTTCATGGAAAGCAGCAATGGGGAAGCTGGAAAGGCTGCGCACCCCTCCATTCCCTGCAGGGTGGGCTGGTGCAGGCATGAGAGCACCTGCTCAGCAGCGCTAACCGTGCTGGGCACCAGGGTGTGGGGCACGGCAGTGCTGGCAGCGCTGGGCAGCGGTGTGATGGGCACGGTGTGGCAGGTCTTGTTGTGAGTGCTGCATCTGCTCAGGATCTCTTGCACCCTCTGCCCACTCGCTCTTGCTGCCTTCCTGCCAGTCCCAGGGGTAGTCTGGCTGCCCTTTCCCTCCATCCCTCAACCCTGCTGCCAGGTGGATGGTGGATGGAGGGTGCGGTGAGCCGGAGTCCATCCTCTCTGGGTTATAGCATGGCACTTCTCACCTGAGTCCACTGCTGCACGGAGACCAGGACAAGACCTTGTCCTGGTCCCACCACCTTCCCTGGTGCCAAAGGTGCCCCACACTCTGGACCCATCCCAAGCTCTTCATCATGACACTTCCCAGCTTTGTGTCCCCAGCAGGCAGCCTCACCAGTTCCAGCAGCCATGTCTGCACAGGTGATAGAAATCCAGACAGGGTAAGCCTGTGAGGTCTCCTCAAACCTGCACCCACAGGTGCCACTCATTTCAACATGCTGTTATTTGTCTGGTTTGGTGCTGGCTGCCCCTTTTCCATTGAGCAGGTATTTCTCCTGCAGCACTGGGTGAAATTCTCTGTGAAGTCCATGAATCTCCCATGTGCTCCCTTCCCTCTGACTGAAGCAGGAGCTGACTCCTGAAAGCCATATGCCGGTTTGGTGGGGCTGATAAATTTAGGGCTGCATGGCTGCAGTCATATATGGAGTCACAGGCTAATCCAGGCTGGAAGGCACCTTGGGGAGTCCTGGTCCAACCCCCAGTGTGGAGCAGGGCCAGTGGGTCAGCCCAGGGCTTCATCCAGTTGGATGGTGATCTCACAGCCTCGTGGCCTCTGCTCCAATGCTGAACAGGCCTCAGGGGAGAAAAGTTTTCCTTACATCAATTCTGAGCCTCGCGTTGCCAGTTATGCCAGTTTTCTCTCCTGCTCTTCCCTCCCACAGCTGGAAGAGCTGGACCATGCAGGTCCAGGTCCAGCCGTCTTGGTCCCCGGCTGGAGCAGCCCTGTGCCCCCATCTCTCCTCCAACCCTGACTGTCTCGGTGGCCCTCCCCAGAGCTCGCATTGCTTAGCTGATGTCTTTCTTGTACTGGGGACCCAGAACTGGGTGCAGGATCGAGAGGTCATTTCATGAGTACAAAGGGGCACTGATGTCCTTCATGTGGACATTTGAATCCCAGTTCCTGGCAGGCCTGTGCTGTATCCTGGGGCTCACTGGGCTGTGTGGGATGACACAAACCTGCCAGTGGAGTCAGTTGCCAGGCTTGGTTTGGCTGGTCCCTGGCGGGGTGGCAGTCCCCTGCCCTGTTTTGAGGCACTCTGCTCTTCGCTCCTTGTGGCCCCTGGGGTTTGGGCCCTGCTTGGCATCTTCCTCCCTGAGTGAAGCCAAGCATTTGAGCGTGTTGGGACCATACCTACATCATGTGTGTGCCAGCCCCAGGCAGCTTCATCTTTCCTGCAGCACTGAGCGTGTGCCCAGGGAGCTCCCCTTGCTGGCAGAGGGTCCTTGCAAGCCTGCAGCGAGTGTCACCGTGCCCTGTGGCACTGGGGACAGCACTTTCCGCCTGCGCTGCTTGCTTGGTGCTATGCTTGCTGGGCGTCCCGCTCCCCTTGGAGCACGGCACAGTGACGTTGTCTGGTGTCTGGATGAGGACATGGGCACACCTCACTTGTACCCGGCAGATCAAATCGTTGCCGATGGTGTTTGATCTTCTGCTGTGTGACAAGGCAGCACAGGATGTTGCTGCATCCGGCACAGTTTCCTGGTGGGAGGTGGGCAGGAAACTGCATCATTGCTGTGGAGGGCAGTTGTGTCACATTGCTGGCAGCAGATGATGCCATTGCACCCGTGTGTGACACAAAGGGGATGTGCATGAGTCTCCGTGGGAGGCCAATGTGCCCAGTTCAGTCTGCAGTGACAACCAGGGCGGGCTGTGCTCCCTGTGTCACTGCAGCCAGTGGAGGTGACAGCCTGAGGCCTTGGGCTCCTTGACGGTTGTTTTCTGTTTTCCAGGCTGGCCTCCAAATCTCAGCCTAAACAAAAGCGCAGGGAGGACGTAGGGTCCAAGAAGAGGTAAATGGCTCTGGTGGAGAGCCTGAGTGCCAGGAGCCCCACTCAGTGCCATCGGCACTGTGCGTGTCCCCGTGCTGCCGGGGATGTGGGGCAGGCAGCCAGCGAGGGGTGGGTGACCTGCGGGCACAGACCATCTCTCCCCAGGGGACAGTGGAAGGGGCACAGACAGCGAGTGCAGCCCCAGGCAGGGTGGCCATCGACACCTCTGCTGCTGGTTGGCCATGCCAGTCCTGTCTCAGGGCTCCTCTCTCCTTGCAGGCTCTTCACGGAGCGGCAGCAGCTCAACTACCGCCTGCACTCTGTGTCCTGCACGGGGACAGAAGTGCACCTCTCCATGTGCTCCTTCGAGTTCTACCGGGGCAACACTTCGTCCGCCTGTGGGGCCGGCATGCCCGCCGTCGTCAGCTGCGTGCCTGGGCCCCTCTTTGCCACTGGCAATGGCCACAAGAAGAAGCAGCGCCAACAGCAGCAAGGCCAGGTGAGCCCCTTGGGGAGGGGGCCAAGTCCTGTGGTGGCCCACAGCTTGCCACTGCAGGGCTCTGACCCCTGGGCTGCACCCAAGAGTGGGCGTGTGGGTCCCTGGGTGACCAACTCATGGAGTAGAAGGTGGGGGACGGTGTCCTCTCCCTGCACATCCCAGGCACCATGGCCAGCAACCTCTGTGTTGTGCCACACCGTGCCGTGCCATGCTGTGTTGCACTGTGCCATACCGTGCTGTCCCATACTATGTTGACCCTTACTGTACCTTGACCTTGCTCCCCTGCAGCCGCGGATCCGGCTGAAGGGTGGTGCGAAGGTCGGCGAGGGCCGCGTCGAGGTGCTCAAGAGCAGCGAGTGGGGCACCATCTGTGACGACCGCTGGAACCTGCTGTCAGCCAGCGTGGTGTGCCGAGAGCTGGGCTTCGGCAGCGCCAAGGAGGCCCTCACTGGGGCACGCATGGGCCAAGGTGAGGGAGTTGGGGTGGAGGGGCCAGGCATTGCCCTCCTGCCTGTGGACAAGGCACTTGGCTGGGTGCAAGGCTCTGCTGGGCTGGGGGGAACCATGGCTGGGCTTGTCCTGTGGGCACCTGGCTGCCAGTCACACGTGGTGCAGGGCTTGCCCCAAGCATCCCCAGGGGACCGTGGCCACTCAGCCGTGCTGCCCTGGGCAGTAGCCATGGGGGCCAGGAGCGTGCCAGGCTCCCTCAGTGCATGCCGAGGAGCAAAGGCAGCCATGAGGAATGGATGGCCATGCTGTTCCTGTGTCACTGGGACCTGAGTCCCTCTGTCTCCCTGGCAGGGACGGGGCCCATCCACATCAACGAGGTGCAGTGCCTGGGCACTGAGAAGTCCCTTTGGAGCTGCCCCTTCAAGAACATCACGCAGGAGGACTGCAAGCACACAGAAGACGCGGCCGTCCGCTGCAACATCCCCTACATGGGCTACGAGAACCTGGTGCGCACTGTGGGGGGCTGCCAGCATCTGTGGGGCCACGGTGCCTGGCAGGTCCCAGCATCGGGGCCCCCAGAGCGGGCTGCTGGGGGAGGGCCCACGGGACCAGCTGTAGGGTGGCCCATCATCTCTCCTCCTCTGCACCCCATCACACCCCACACATGTTCCCCTGGTGTGAGGCAAGGGCTGCCCTTGGGGGGCTTTGGGATTTTGTGGGTGGAGTCCCAAGCTGCCCCTGTGAGGACTAGAGGTAGAAGGGGGGTCATGGGGGGCCTGTGGGTGCCCTGTGGTACCCCGCTGCATGGGGTGGTGTGGGGCAACTGCTCCCTGCTGCTCTCCCTGCTGCCGGCCCGTGCCAGCTCCCCAGCAGAAGCACCAGAAAAAAAAATTGCTGTGGGCTAACCAAGAGAGATTTTTTTTTTAACTGATGATGAAATGAGCAAATGGAGCCCTGTGTTCCTGTTTGCCCTGCCCTGTCATTTCATCTGCTTTGGGCTTTTTAATAATTTTTAACTCTCATACCTGTCATTTCTGAAATGAGAATGCCATTTCAAAATGAACCATTTTTTTCCTGCTTTGGTGAGACTGTTCCCAAACTCACAAGCAATTTCTTGGCCCCAAACCCACCATTTTTGGTGAAGTCCCTGCTGACCAAAGCTGTGCTTGGCTCCGCTCAGCTCCTGGCTGCCACTTCCCTGTATGCCCTGAAGTCCCTGGCTCAGGGTCCATCCGGGTGCGGCAGCTGGGCGCTGGGCAGGACCATCCTGCGGGATGCAGCCCCAGCAACAGGAGCATCGCTTCTGACGATGATGATGCTGCCACTGCTTCTCTCCGCAGATTCGGCTGAGCGGGGGCCGGAGCCGCTTCGAGGGGCGGGTCGAGGTGGCGGTGGGGGCTGGTGACGGGGACCAGCCCCGCTGGGGTCTGGTCTGCGGCGAAGGCTGGGGTACGCTGGAGGCGATGGTGGCCTGTCGCCAGCTGGGTCTGGGATTCGCTAACCACGGCTTACAAGTAGGTGCCAGCGCCAGCTCGGCCAGGGCAGCGAGCCACCACCAGCACCACTGCTTCGCGGGGATGGGGACAGGATGGGACACGGGACAGGGGATGGGGTGGGAGGTGGCATGGAGCGGGGTGCCTGCTCACGGCCCCAGGGCTTCCCTGCAGATCCGCCTAGCCGGTGGGAGGACGACATTTGAGGGCCGCGTGGAGGTGAAGCGAGGCAGTAAGTGGGGCACGGTGTGCAGCGATGGCTGGACCACCAAGGAGGCGATGGTGGCCTGTCGCCAGCTCGGCCTGGGCTACTCCCTGCACGCAGTGACGGTAGGTGCTGGGGGGGGAGGCCCCTGGTGACACCCCAGCGAGCACAGGCACCGGCGCTTCCCTGACGGCTCTGGGGTTGTATGGGGGCAAAGGGATGTGACCGCTTCGTGCCGTGGGACGGGACCCTCGTGGGCAGCCTGGGTACGTGGGCAGGGCTGCGCTGTGGCTGGGTGCTGGCTGCAGCCTGAGCATGCATGAGCTGGGTGACCCATGGTGGCCAGCCCTGCCACCCAGCCTGTCTCGCCTTCCTCCCCAGGAGACGTGGTACTGGGATGCCAGCAATGTGACGGAGATGGTGCTGAGCGGGGTGAAGTGTGCCGGCCATGAGATGTCCCTGAGCCACTGCCAGCACCACGGCACCAACCTGAACTGCAGGAACACGGGCACACGCTTCGCCGCGGGTGTCATCTGCTCCGAGAGTGAGCGGCGGAGGGGGGGGCTGCGGGCAATGGAGGCTGTGGGTGATGGGATGCGTGGGTGGTGGGAGCTGCAGGAGATGGGGGCTGTGGGCAATGGGGTCTGCGGATAATGGGGCGTGTGGGTGGCGGGGGCTGCAGGCTGTGGGGTCTGCGGGCAATGGTGCTCCAGGGCCAGGGGCTGCAGATAATGGGGCTATGAGCAATGGGGCTGGGGGTGATGGAGTTTGCAGATGATGGGGCTGGAGGATCGGCCTGTGCCCAGCCCATGGGGAGGGCAAGCATTCCCTCGGCTGCCTCGGCTGCCTGTGCTGGCCACTCGCCCCGTCCCTGCTGCCCGCCCAGCATCGGGGCAGCCGTCTGTCCCTGAGCAGCCGCCTGCTCCCCAGCCGCCTCCGACCTCCTGCTGCACGCCTCGCTGGTGCAGGAGACGGCCTACATCGAGGACCGGCCGCTGCACATGCTGTACTGCGCCGCCGAGGAGAACTGCCTCTCCAGCTCGGCCCGCCTGGCCAACTGGCCCTACGGCCACCGCCGCCTGCTCCGCTTCTCCTCCCAGATCCACAACAACGGCCGCGCCGACTTCCGCCCCAAGGCTGGACGGCACTCCTGGGTCTGGCACGAGTGCCACCGGTGTGTGCACAGCACGGGCAGGGATGGGCGTGCAGGCAGGGGGACGGCCTGGGCTGGGGGCGGTCAAGGGAGGGGAGAGGGTGATGGAGCTGGTGGGGTGGGCTGGGTGAGGGTGACGCGGGGTGAAGGTGGCACTGGGTGCAGGTGATGCCAGGTGAGGCACCCTCTGCTGCCCGGTGTCCTGTTTTGCCTGCTTTGGCTCAGGGCTGTCCCTGGATGAGCAGTTTGGGGCTGCGGG
>JAHREE010000177.1:129101-161431 GCA_033628505.1 Tringa tobata
GGTGGGGTGGTGTGAGGCTGGGGGTGGCATGTGGCATGAGCCCAGCCAGGAGTAGGGAGCTGGCTCTTGCTGGGAGCTGATCTCGGCACCGACACCTGGTGGCACAAGGTCTGGGATCAACGACCAGCAGCTCCACAGGGAGCATTTGGTGGTGGGGGGTGAAGCTGCGTGGGGTCTGCCTGTGCTTTTGGTACCCAGCGCTCCTTGCCTGCTCCCAGGTGTAGAACGTGCCTGCACCATTGTGGGGACGGGGCGAGCGGTGAGGGTGCCTGTGCTGGGGGTGCTGGTACCTGCACTGCTGGGGTGGGGGCACAGCCCTGCTCGTGGGGACGAGGGCTGGATGCTGCTTGGGGCTGGAAGGGCTAGGGAAGGTGACACACACACACCCCCCACACCCCCCAGCCATGAGGGTCAGGGGAGGATACAGTGCCCCAAACCAGCAGCTGTGGTGGGGTGTACCTGCTGGGCTGAGTTGAGCACCGATGCTGTCTCGTCTTGGTGGGGGCTGCTTCCCATCGGAGCTGCCCAGGCTGCTGTCGCTCATGTTGCGGGAGAGTCTCTGCTTCTCATCCTGGGGTGCAGAGGGGAGGCTCAGCAGCTCGGAGCAGGGGGTCAGCAGCACCCACAGCCCCAGGAATGCGGGAACCTCTGGCAGGATGTGATGCTCCCCAGCACCCTGCCCACAGTCCAGAGGCACCCCCTCCCCTGGGGCTCCAGCCTTGTCCCCCACCAGTCTCCACTCCTGCCCTCCCTGCCATCAGCCACCAGCCCCCCAAGAGGTCCCGGCTGTCCCAAGGCCTGGTGCTGCCATCTGGGCCAGGGGCTTCAGGGGCAGCAGGACACCTAGGGGAGCATGAGTAGGGGCCCAGGGAGGAGGGGAGGCACCAGGGCTGTGCTGAACATCACCTTGAGCTCTGGAAGCTCCGAGATGGACTGCCGCAGGTCCTGCCTCCAGTACCCGAAGAAGGTGCTGGGGCGGTTCTCCTTGCGCTCGTTCCTGCGGTCCTCACTCTCGGAGGTGCGAGGGACAGGCTTTGGGGCTGGGGTTGCCTCCGTGCTGTGGAGCAACTGTAGCTGGTGAGAGGTAGGCAGGCAGGAGGGGGAGAATGGGGAGCATGGCTACACCCCCCCTAAGGAGACAGGGCCACGCTGGTGGCGTGGCAGGATGGACCCCTGAGATATGGCTTAGTATCAAGGGAAGGCAGGAGGGCAGTGGGCTGGGGAGGTGGGAGAGAAGCATCTGAGGTGGAAGAGAGGATGGCTCAGCAGTGTGGGGCCAGCAGGGAGGGGTAAAGGCCGTGAGAGGGGGTGTCTCTGGGGCAGTGCTCCCCACCACAGCACTTGCCTCTCTCCAGCATGGCTCGGCCGGTCCCAGTCGGCTCCCCAGGCCATGGACCGGGGTCGTCCACTTCGCCGGTCCTCGAAGCAGATCTGAGAGCACAGGGAGCCTGAGAGCGAGCCAGGAGGGGTGAGAACACAGAGCCTCCCCTCTCCTTCCCTTGGCTCAGCCAGGGCCAGCAGTGCCCTCTCTGCCCAGTCCCGGTTTTGTGCCAGTACCAGCCACCCCCCAGCAGCGCTGTCCCCCCACCCGGGGCAGGGGAGGTGCCCCAAGGTCTTTCGTGCACAGTGTCCCTCACCCTGTCGCTGCAGCCCCATCGAGCTGTTCCCTGCTGCCACAGACCTGCGTTGTCTTGTCCGCTGTCATCCTGCGGGTGCCACGCACCCCCCGTGCGGTGCCTGCACCGTGCTCAGCGCCCGGGCACTCACCATCTCCCGCACCCCGTACTGGCTCTCCACCTTGGCCCGCAGCTGCACGAAGCACTGCTCCATGCGCTCGTGGAAGGGCCGCAGGTCCTCCGTCACCTTCCTCCCGTGGATCCGGATCCCCTCTGCCAGCAGTGGGGTCTGCAGAAGAACAGGGATGGGTCTGCCTGGGCTTGTGGGGCTCCCCTGGGATGGGGACACTGGGCACTTTGCACCCCAGGGCAGCTGTCCCCTCCAGCCACCAGAGGGATGACATAGTCTCTACCTGCCAGGCAATCAAGTCCTTCAACTTCTCGATGTTCCCCTTGTCCTCAGGGTGCTCCTGCAGGTAGGACTCCTGGAAGAAGGCCTACAACGATCCCCTGTCAGACCCACTGATGGGCTGGCTGGCTCTGCACAGACAGGCCATGGCACGACACGGTGCCAGTGCCTGTGGCCACCAGCTCCACGTGTCCTCACCGTCTCATACTTGGCAAAGCCACCCATGACGGCGGGGTCCACGATGCCGTTGAGCAGCATGGAGAGCGGGTTGATGGGCAGGCTGGGGTCGTTCTGGTGCCGGTTGATCTCGCTCATAATTTTCTCATTTGTTTTCATCATGGTCTCGATGGCGTTTTCCAGGGGGGAGATGATGGTCTGTGCCCAGAGCGGGAGGGAAGGTCACCAGCCGGCTGACCCAGAGACCTGTCTGTCCTGGTGTGGGCCAGCGGGGTGGTCTCTCCCTGGCCCCGCAGGGGAGAGACCCCAGGGGTGCACATCTCACCCCATGAAGCCCCTCAGACCCCTGGCACCGGCTGCCTGGAACTGAGCCGAGGGCTCACGGGCTCATGCACTGGCTCTGCTGCTCCCTGCACATGGTCTCCTGCCTCCCACGGAGGAGATGTGCGTCCGAGTGGGTGAGCCACAGAAACCAGTCCCTGTCACCGGGTCGATGCTACCGGCACCAGCTGATGGAGGCTGTTGGTGCCCTGAGTGCAGGGGGGGGTACTCATGCCCAGTATCAGCAGAGAAAACCTTCCCCATGGCCTGGGGAATCTGGGAGTCCTGGGGTTTGAGGGTTCAAGCGCTGGGTGGGCTGGATCAGGTTTGCACTGGGAGCAGGGGCTCGGCGGGACCACCAGGCGGGATGTGCTCCCTGCACCCTGGCTTCAGCCACTGGAGCTTGGGAAGCCTGGAAGGGGCTGGAGGCAGCAATCCCACCTGGATCTGGGGTTTGTGATGCTGAAGAGGGAAGGGATGGCCTGGGGAGGGCCCCGCTCCCCCCACGTCCCCTCCTCACCGTGGTGGTGGAGGTCACCGCAAACCAGCGCAGGATACCAGGCAGGGGGTAGGCTGTTACAAAGGTCGTCCGCTCGACCCACATGTTCTGCAGGGAGGGCAGCAGTCATCCCACCAGCAGTTATCCCACCACCCTCCTCCCCATCACCCTCGGATGCCCCTGACTGCCCCATGGGGCAGAGGGCTCCCACCTCCCCTTCCCATGGGCACAGGACCAGCTCCTTCCCCATCCCTGGACTAGAGGACCACCTGGGGGGTCTCTCCCGCATCCCACTTCCTCTGGATACCTGGCTCCTTGCAGGGCCCCCCAGCTCTCCCCGTTCCTCCCAGCCAGGGGTCCCAGCAGCTCCCACCAGCACTCACTGCGAATTCATTGTCTGGATCCTTTGGGCCTTTCTTGAAGGGCCGCGAGTAGCTGAACTTCTGGATGTGGTTGGCTTTATAGAAGCTGCAGAGGAGGGAAGGGGCAGAACATGGGATCAATCCCCCAGTTGCATCCCCTCCCACACGGATCAGAGCGGGGGCACCCCCTCCACACCAGGGCACTCACTTGGTGATCTGCTCCGGGATGATCCGGTCCTTGGACCGGACCTTGGCTTCCTCCACCGGCTGCACGGTGAAACACTGGATATCTGCGGGAGTGAAGGAACCACGGGTGCACACCGCGGGATGGGGGCTGCACAGGAGAGGGACCCCAGGCCCCAGGGGTTTGTGGGGAGGGGACACACATGGGGGGCGATTGCAAAGGGAACAAGCTGCCCTCCCACCCCTGTCCCCACTCTCCAAGGATACACTGGCCCGGGGAGCCGGTGATGTCCTGGCCGGGTGGAGACGTGCTCTTCAGCTTCTCGGCGTTGGGGAAGGGGCTCAGCAGCCGCATCTCGAAGTCCTCCCGGCGCTCATACTCCTTGCCCCGGTAAATGAAGACCTTGTTCTGTGGGGGAGGAAGACGGCAGTCTGTCCCAGCGAGCTGCAGAGCGGGGCTGGGGAGCCCTTGGCCCTGTGCCCTGGCTGCAGCAAGCCCCAGTGCATCAGGGGTGCAGGTGCTGACGAGGCTGAGCCCCCAGCTGAGAGGAAGACACCCCCCTCATCAAAAAAAAATATTTTTCCAAACTCAGGAACCAGAGGAAAAAGGAATTAAGGCTCTGGAGTGAAGGTCTTCAGGCACGCAGCTGTGGTTGGTGGATACAGAAACCACCCAGGAGACAGCATGGAGCCCCTGAAACCCACTGTGACCCCTCTGGAAATGATGCCACCCTCACTGTGGCTGTAACAGCATGGTAGGAAAATATGTGTGAATGCTTTGGATGGAAGAAGCCCACCAAGCATGACCTCTGAATGGATTTAAAAGCTAAGGAATGCAATAGGAGTGAATGGGGATGAAACACTCTGCTCTTGTCCAGAGAGAGGAGCCCTGCTCTTGTGGGCGGATGCCAGGAGCCTGTTTGCCAGCACAGGAAAAGGGAGAGGCGCTGAGCAAACCCCTGCCTGCAGCACTGCCCTGCAGAGACGGGGAGAGGGTCGGTGGGGAGAGGGTCAGCAGAGCTCCCACTGTGACCCCAGGGGTACTCAAACCTGTTCCTAAATAGCACTTTTGCACAGACCCATCTCTGCACCCCAGGTATGACACGGCACAGACACACGTATCTGTCTACCGCAATCATGAAACAGCGCAGGCACAGCCACGCACCAGGCACGGAGCGGATCCCACCCCACCACGGGCCACGGGACCAGCCCAGCAGAGATACAACGTCCCTGCGTGCTGAGGACACAGTCCAGGAGCACCTTCATTGGCTGTTAGAGAGAACCACAACCTTCCGTGCCTTGCTTTTCTTCCCTAAGTCTGTCTCCAACTGTTTGTACACAGGGACCATAACCCACGGTGTTGCTAGAGGGAAGCTGCTGGTTTAATTTGAGAGTTGCCAACCCCTTCCAGCGAGCAGGGACGGAGGGGGCACACACAGGCGAGCGCTGAGCACACAGGGTGCCACCCCAAGACGGCCGTGGCCACATGGCTTGGCCTGGGCAGGTGCAGCGTGCCAGCTGCTGGCACGGCGCTGGCCACAGGGCAGCCAGTAGCCACTTACCCGGAGGAAGGTGGGGAAGCCTTGCCCGTAGTAGCCCACGGCGAAGTAGTCCGGGCTGGGCCGCAGCACCTTCAGGATCTTCTCGTAGAACTTGGCTTCCCGCTGCTGCATGGAGAGAGGGGCAGAAGTGGGGATGGGATGGGGCCCCACCACGGGACAGGAACCCTGCAGACCCCCCATCCCTCCCCGCAGCTTGCCGTGCCCCCAGGCTGCTCTGCTGGCAGCTGACCCCCCCCAGCCTGGCCAGGCACTCACCAGGATGTCACTCAGCATTTCGTAGTCGAAGACTTCGCTCTCGTACTGCTCTGCCAGCTCCTTGCAGATGTGTATGGCCTCCTCCCACATCTGCAGGAGATGGGGCCAGGGCAGGGGCCCCATGGTGTGGAGTGAGCTGGGGGGGGTGGCACCAGAGGCTTCCAGAGGAGATCAGTCCCCATTTACAGGGGCACCTGCACCCCTGCTCCTCAGTAAGAAGGGGGGTAGGCTCTCCCCATGCGGGCTGGTGGTCCAGCTGGGCTTCTCGCTGTCTCCAGTACCTGAGCCCCCTGCCCAGGCCAGCACCTCTGATGAGGTGCCCCAGCTGCCACCCCTCAGGCAGTGATGGGGCTGGGGTTGAGACTGGGACAGGATGGGCTGGGCTGGGATGGGATAGGACGAGACAGGATGGGATGGGATAGAGGAAGGACAGCTGCAGCAGCCAGGCAGTTGCAGGGTTGAACCATCCAGCCCAGGCTCACTGTGGGGCAGCTCCAGCCCCACCACAGCAGTGAGGAGGGCAGATGGGCTGGGCTGAGAACTGGGGCTCAGAGAAGGAGGGAGTGGTGGCCAGGGAGCTGGTCTTCCCCCAGGACAGCTCAGTTCGGGCCGGCTGCCCGGGACGAGGGGGCTGTCGGGGACATGCATCCACGCTCACCTTGCCCTGGTCAAAGTAGTCGATGATCTGGTTGTAGAGAGCCTCTTTCAGCTGGCGCTGGGTGTGCAGGTTGGGGCTGTGCAAGCCCTGCATGGGGGCCGTGTTCGCCTCGTCTGACCACTGTGCAGAGGTGTGCAGACAGCAGCCTGTCACGCTGAGCCCTCTGGCCCTGGCTGGGTGGCCCCTGTGTCCCCCGCAGCCCCCCATGCCCCACCTTGAGGAGCCGGGCGTGCAGCAACAGAGTGTAGGCTCCCTCCGTGTAGTTCTCGTAGCTGACATGCAGGTCTTTCAGCTTGTACAGGTACCTGGGAGTGAGGGTACCATGTGTGGGTCATGATGGCCAGGGGGGCTTGGGGTCTGGCTCGTGCTCCCCCATAGGGCAGCATCCCCAGCTGGCAGCTTGGTGGGGGCAAAGCCCCCAGCACCCTGCCCCTCTGATCGCTCCACCGTCCCACGCACCTGGGGACAGGGTGGCAGGGGCTGGGGCAGCTCAGGACCCTGGGACCCCTCACCCCAGGGCGATGTCGGTCTCCCCAGGGCTGCACTCACCTGATGTACATGGCCTGGCGGTCGATCTCCTTGTAGAAGTTCTGGGGAAGAGCAAACAAGGCCGTTTTGAGTGGCCCCAGGAGGTGACACATGTCACAGCCCCCTACGCTCCCGTGCCTTGCTCTGGGTCATGGTGCTGCTGGGACTGTCCCCACACAGGGACTGGGCTCCCCTCAGCAGCAGGGAGCTGCACAGTGCCTCCCAGCAAGCACATCCTGGGGACACCAGGTCTGGCACTGTGTGCACCCCATCTCTGCTGGGAGCACCCAGCCTGGTGGGACACGGGGCTGAGCCCTGGGGGAGCTGAGGGCATGGGGCAGGTGCCCACCAGGAGGTTGACGGTGCAGCTCATGCTGTAGGTTTTGTTCTCATCATTCATAACAGCCCGGTAGTCGAGGAGCCGTTCCAGGAGCCCAGTCACCAGCGCAACGAAGTTCTCCCCAGGCTTGGCCAGCTCAGGGTGTTTCTGGCAGCAGCTGAGCAGGCTGGGGAGGAGAAGAAGTCATGGGTCTCACTGCTTGCTTAGCTCCATAATGCTCCCACCACTGCCCCAGTTCACTCTCCCAGGGTGTGGGGAGATGGTGGGGGGGCAGGGTAGGCTCCTCGAACAAGGGACAAAAAGCAACACCTGGTCTGCAGCGAGACAGAGCAAGACCCATGCTGTCCCCCAACAGGAACATCAGGGATGAGGGAAGGACCTGACAGCGCCAGCCGCCCTGTGCGTGCATCTGTGATGGGCACCACAGGGCAAGAGCAAAACCTGGGCAGGGCAGGGGCATCACCCGGGACAGGGGCATTGACTGGAGCAGGGCAGGGGTAATGCCTGGGGTGGGGACAATTTGGGGGGGGGCAGGGGCAGGCTGGCCAGGAGCTGCGGTGTGCAAGGGGGACACGATGCTGCTGGGGCAGCAGTCTGGCTCTTCTCAAGTCCCGCTCCCTCGAGAGGCGTGCTCTGGGTCAGAGCACAGCGTGAGGACAAGCTGGATGGCCGGGATTCAGCCGGGGCAGGAGTACAGTAGCCAGCAAAAGGGCTGTGCCCTGGAGAGAAGGTTGCGGGGATGTCACTGAACACTCACATGCTCTCGAAAAGCTGCTTGTACTGCTCGTCTCCCCGGCCGCCCTCCACCTCGCTGTCCAGCTTGCGCAGGATCTCGTCCTCAAACTACAAAGGTGTGCAAGAGCGTGGCCAAGGAGCCAAGGATGTGCTGAGCTTGGCCCCCGGCTGCCGCAGCTGCAGCCCCCAGGACATGGAGCTACAGCACTGGGATGGAAGGGGCTGGGGGAGCTGGAGCCAGCTCCGTCCCCAAAACAGTTCCCAGGCTGGGCTGCTGCAGCCCCTTCCCCAGGACTGCCCGGCACTGACAGGTCCCCGTCCCCCCTCCCAGGCCATACTGGTCCCTGGTGCGGATCAGTTCCCACGCTGTCCCAGCACAGACAGGGCCCCATCCTGCTCCCTGGGTCCCTGACCTGCTCCTCAGCACAGACAGGTCCCTGTCCTGCTCCTGCGCTGGCCTCTTAGCTGCCCCCCAGCACTCAGGGTCCAGCTGACACCAAGGGTCTCTGGACAGTGCCCTGTGCCCCCTGAAGCCACATCCGTCTCTGTCTCAAGTGGCAGGGCTGTGCCTGCCTGGTATCCCCCATCTCTCAGATGATGCTCAGCCTTTGAGTCCGTGGGGTTTGGACCCAAAAGCCTGGGAGACCCTGCACATGCACGGTATGGGATGGGGGAGTCTGGAGCGGATATCTGATTGCTGGTACCCCTTGGTACCCCTTGGCCCCATGCTGAATCCTTCTGGGGTCTGCACATCCCAAACCCAGGGGATCTTGTCCCCCTTGCCCAGGGGCACTGCCATGGTTGTCTCCTGAGCTGCAGAGCCGCTGTACCACAGCGGGATGGCTCAGCAACATCCCCAGCAGAAGCCTCAGATCCTCTGAGTGCAGCCATGCCCACACTGTTCCTCCAACACAGCTCTCCTGAGGCTGCAGACCCAGGTGTGAGTGAGGGGCCAGGGAAGGGGCTCTGGCAGGACTTATGTCACCCATGGCTCCAGGGGCAGTCCCAGCCCCTCTCCTCCCATGGGATACTTCAACAGGGTAAAAGGCCTCCAGTTCAGAAGAGACATGACCTAGTCATAAACTGGAAAAGCCTTTTGCATGGGGAAAACTCAAATCAACAAGAGAAGACAAGTGGAAATGAGGAGGTTTATGCAGACCTCCCCCCTCCCACTGTGTTCTTGTTTCCAGGCAGTGCCGAGACTGGCTGAGAGGGTGATGCCTGACCTCTCCCTGCTCATCCCTGAGAGATCCTCTGCATCACCTGCCGGCTGTCCCTGCTCCTCATGTCCCCACCAGCTCCCTCTGTCCCTCATCCCTCCCTCTTGCAGCCCCACAACCCAGGATGAGAGAGGGGAGGGTGAGCATTGCCTCCACCCACCCTGAAAGGGATGGTCCAGCTCAGGATCCAGGAGCAGGATCCAGGCACAGCCCCAGGCACTCACCCGGCTGAAGCTCTTGGTCAGCTGGTACTCGCAGAGCATCATGTCGAAGAAGATGGGAATGGTGGACTTGCGCAGCTCCAGCTCCGGCACGAGGGTCATCTCCAGGATGGGGCCCACCATGCTCGGGATGAACTCAATCTTGTGATGGCCTGGGGAGGGCACGGAAGGCTGGGGGGGCTGGGCTCCTGCAGCCTGCTCCCCAGGGCCAGCTCATGTGGAAATGGGCAACAACGTGCAGAAGAGGAGGAGGAGTGGTGCCAGGAAGATGTCTGCATGCCCAGGGCAGGTTGCTGTGGCAGAGCCAGGCTATCCTCTAGGGCATCCATGTGGGCAGGTGACACTGTATGGCCAGGACAGCGTGGCAAACACTCGGCCATGGGACCACCACCCGGGGCTGTGCTGGTGTCCTGGAGGCCCTGACGTATGTGAACAACCCACGCAGGAGCCTGCGCACGCCCACCACTGCTCCACTGCTGCGCACACACCCCACAGCTCCCTGCCCCCTGCTGGGGTATGGGGCACAGACCAGACATGCTGTGTCCTCCCTGCCTGCCTGGCCCTGGGATGCTGCCAGCAGCACGACCCACACCGTGCGGGGGAAACAAGGCAAGGCAGGAGCCCGCAGGACCCGGGAACGGGAAGGCAGGGATACAGGCAGATGCCAGCCTGGAGAGGGGAGGCTGCCTGCGGGGAGTGTGAGCTCTTGCACGCCTGCAGATGTGCACATCCAACAGGGTTACACGTCCCACAGATTGCACATCCCACAGATTGCACACCCTACAGGCTCGCACATCCCACAGCCTTGCACGCCTGCAAATTTGCACTCCTGCAGGCTCCTACGCCCTGCTCACACCCCCAGGCTCCCATGGCCCACACCAGCAACATCCCGCTTCCCCGCACCCAGTCTGGGGACAGTGCTGATGAGTGCCAGCCCGCAGAGACTTGCCAAGTCTCCTCATTGCTAGCCACACGGCGACTCACCTAGGTTGTACCACATGTCCCGAATGGAAGCTCCAATTGTGGCTCTCATGTCCCCGTACCTGCCAGGAGGGATGTTGGTTAGTGCTGTTCTGCAGCCTGGAGTGCAGCATCCAGGTCAGAGACCCAAGAACAGCCTGACCGGCTCATCCCAAAATCCCTGACCCCACTGCAGCCTGGGGCAGGAACCTGAAGCTGAGCTGCAAAGCTCAGGTGATGCCTGCAGGGCCAGCACAGGTGAGGGTGACTCACTTGGCCAGGATGCTGTTGCGCTTGGCCTGGGAGAAGTTCTCCAGCTGCAGGGAGTCCTGGGTGAGGAAAGCCACGGCCAGGTGGAAATAGTTGTTCCAAAGCTGCAGGGAAAACACGGGGACAAATGGCAGGCTGGGTGGCACAATGGGCTTGGAGGGCAGCCTGCAGCACCAAGGGCCACGCTGGCTCCCCTTCCTGGCCCCCCAGTCCCCACAGGGCACAGGCAGCCCCTCACCTGCAACTCGAAGCTGCTGTTGCTCAGGAACATCTCCGTCAAGGTCACAGCAAACTGGTTGATGGCACGCAGGAACTCCCTGTGGGGAGAGCAGCCGTGGGGCGCTGAGCAGAGGGCAGCCGTACTGCCTGCCTGCGGGCAGGGATGGATGGCAGCGCGGGGAGAGCCAGGCTGGTGGCTCCCAGCGATGGCAAGGTGATGAGCAGTGGTGGGGGGCAGCACCCTGGAGCTCAGGCTCATGGCGTGCTCCTGCCTGCATCCATGCTCCAGCTGGTCCTTTCTGCCCACTGAATGCTGCCCTCATGTGCCAGTCCTCCACACCTGGCATCCCTGCTGTGCACAGACACCCAGGTGGGAGGGATGGAGCACCTGGCATTGGCTTCCTGCAGAGAGCAGCCCTGCCACCTGGCTCCCAGATGGGGCTGGACTGTCCCAGGACAGAGCAGGGAGAGTCTGGACCTGTTCTGAGCCAACCTGAGCACAGACCCAGAGCCATTTGAGGGGGATTTGGAGGTAGCTAAGGTGGCCATATGCTGCCTGGCACAGCCACGCTGCAGTGCCTGTGTACCCTCTGCCCAGGTCCCAGCAAGGCACCCCAGGTTCTCGCATCCAGCCCCAACATCCACCCACAGGTCCCTCCCAGCCCAGGTGTCCTCACCGGTTCTGCACCATGTTCATCACCATCCAGTCAGAGGGGTACACCGTCTTGCCAATCAAGTCCTTGAAGAGGATGAAGGTCTCCATGAGGAAGTCCTGCCGCAGAAGAAGAGATGTCAGGAGCTGGCCTCGACCATGATGCCCTCCCGGGGTGATGCTGCACTGAGCACCAGGGCTGGGAGAGGCCATCGCCACCTGACAGCGAGAGCTTCACCTCCACGGAACAGGGATGTGGGCTGTGCCGGTGTCCAGTGCCAGGTGCAGGCAAGGTACTGGGACCGGTGGGATGCCCTGGCCGAGATGTGGCATGGGGAGGCAGGGAAGTGCCAGTCATGGAAGTTCTGGATCTCACTGCATGGGACAGCACTCACCATCAGCTCAGGCCGGGAGGGGAACGCCTTGATGTAGGAGCTGTAGTGGTCCTTGTCCAGCTGGCTCAGGATGGCAGCCATGCAGGCCACGTAGTGACTCTGTGGGAGAGGGGCTGGTCAGGCACTGCCGAGGCCCCGTGGCCAGCACCACAGGGTGTGCTGGGGCCCTGAGGGGCTCATATGCCCATCCATGTTCCTCCAGCAGGTCCATACCCTGGTGCCCCAGTTGCCCTGGGGGCCCCACACCTTCCACCTGCTGTGGTCCCCTTCTCCCCAGACCTGTCCTCCTGCCCCACTCAGCCTTGGCTCCTGCAGCCCTTCCTCTCCCTGTCCCTCACATACCAGGACAGCTCTGACACCTGCCGTGATGCCGAGGAGCACACAGATGTCACTATATAGCATATTTGCTGTAGCATACATCCGCAATTTTTAAGGTAATTTAAGGCAATATGTGGATGTAAGCACATTTTGAAAACAGCAAGGAGCTTCTTTCTGGAGGCCAAAGTGTCTAGACTGCCTCCAGTGAAGGGGCCCAAACCGAGTGCAACATATTCTTGATGATACTTCTAACATAAAATCTGAGCCCACACTAGACTTTAAAGCACTTTGGAGTATTGACTCGTGAAGAAGAAGCTTTGCTCTTGGGGCAAAGCTCCAGGAAGCTCCCAGGCAGGGGAACTGATCTCAGGAGTCACCCCACAGCCAAAGTCACCCGGGGATGCACCTGGTCCAGCGCCCGCAGCGCAGCAGCAGAGTCAGCGTGTGGAAAAGCCAGCTGCTCTCAGCACCAGCCACTGTCACAGGGGTGCTGTCACCCCGCACACCACCACCAGAGCCACGCACACTAGGGAAGCGCAAACCAACCCCAGCACCTTTGGAAGAGCCCTGGTGTGCCGGGGACGAGCAGAGCCTGGGGTCAACCGGGTCATTTGAGTGTGGTGGGAAGCCTGGTGCTGCTGGGGCTGAAAGGGGGCAAACACCTGGCCACGAGCGTGCCTGACACTTCCTCGTATTAAAGACACAGTTTCCAGCAGTGTCCAGTGTAGCCCACACGTGACTGCTCAGCAGGGAAGCTGTCCTGGGGGTGCACTCAAGACTGAAAACTACAGCCTATTTCTGGGGGTAGGAGGAGGAAGATGCATCATCTGGCAGGCTCAGGAGGAGCAAAGTCCCTGCCGTGCCCCCAGAGTCACCGACAGAGCTTTGTGGGTGGCTTCAGGTGCCAACCCTTCCCTGGAGACTGCCACGCTGCGAGGGCACCACTGGGTGCTGAGCACCACTGCCCATCCCAGGAGCACTGTGCCCCACGGCCAGCCCTGCCCGACGTCCAGGGTGCAGGCAGGTTTGTGGGGAATTATCTTTTGAGAAGCAAATGAATTAAAACCCAATAAATCCCAGTCCTTTTAGCATCAAAGCGAAGGCACAGACCTAAAGGTCCCCTGCTAACCACCATCATGCAGCAGGGCCAGCACACCGGGAGGCCACAGGCACCCTGCAGAGACACCAGGTCACCAGTTGCCCACGGCTGCCTGTACGAGTCCGAGAGAGAAGAACTTGCCCCACAAAGCTGGAGGCAAGTCCCTGATCTGCTCCCAGAACTCAGCTCGGGAGCAGGGGATGCCCTGCCTGCAAGGGAGCAAGCACCAAGCCCTGGCAAAGCGGAAGAAGTGCCACAAATCCCCCTATGTTCCATAAGTGTCCGTGTGTGCGATGCCACGGAGTCCTGGCCCCAGGAGAGACCCCATGGTGGGAGCTGGGGTCACCTTCTCCCGCTGACAGAGCCCGGCTGTGGAGCCACCAGGAGCAGCCTGAGCCTTTGCTGAGGTTCCAGGGGGGTCATTTCTCATGTACCAGCCAGGGGTGCACATCACCCACCACCCCCGCAGGGAGAAGCACTGCGCGACCAGCACAGCCCCACAGGGAACGTGGGGCAGGGCAGGAAGGTGACAGGAGGAAACTTTTGCGGCAAGCCAGTCTATTCCGGGGATTTGATGAGATTAGTTCAGTCATCTGGAAACAGCCGTGCTGGTGGCTGCTGGAATTAGATCCAGGTGAACTCCCTGTACCTCCTGCTACACCTTCTTCAAGGGAAGCTGTATTTACATTTAAATTACATTACTGGGAGCAACACAGCCAGGCACTGCTGTACATACGGATGTGGTTTGTCCCGTGGACGGCGTGTGCATGGGGAACGGGCCCGGGGGTAGCACGGCACGTGGCCACCAAACCCGCTGGGAGGTCACAGAGAAGTGACAGTCCCAGACAGCCCCCAGCCAGGTCCCAGTCCCACCGCCCAGCACCTCCCAGAGCCCCCACACCCGCCGCTGCAGCCCCAGCGTGACCGGGACACCCGGCGGGGCCACAGGCAGGACAGGCTCAAGGCTGGAGAAGAGGGTCCGTGCTCCCCGGGGGGATGCTGCGCTCCTGCCCGCTGCTCCCCCGCTCGGGGACCCGTCGGGGACCCTGCCCGCTGCTGTGGCCCGGCTCCTGCTGCCCCCCGGGCCTGCCCGGTGCAAAGGCCACGCTCCCCCCGTGCCCACAGCCACGCTGCCTGCCGCCACATCCCCCGCACCGGGGCGGGCAGGGGCCTNCCTTCCTCCCCGCCGCCGGTGCGCGGTGCCCGGCCCCGAGCGGTCTCGGCTGCCCCGGGCGCCCCGTGCTGATGGGGGTGGCAGCGCTCCCCGGGTCCTGCCCTCCTCTGCCCCGCCGCCAAGCCGGAGCTGCCCGGGGAAGTGCGGGAGGCACGGGGGCCGGTGGCACCCCGCACCGAGCCGAGCCGCTGGCTGCCATAGCAGGGGTCTCTGGGGGACGCGGCCATGGCGTGGTGCGCAGCCGAGGGAGATAAACGTGTGCTGAGAGCTGCTGTGTTAGAGGGGCCGAAGACCCCCGAGGGTCAGCCCCCCCTGTGCTGCTGCTCCGCTGCCCGCTCCGCTCGCCCTGCTGTGCCACCCGGGCCCCTGGCACCTCCGCTTGCCGAGCAGCTCCGTGCGGGAGACGCGGGGAAGGAGCTGCGCTCCGGGAGCAGCCTGCCTGGCTCAGCCCGGCTGCCCGGCGCTCTGCTCCCCCTCGTTAGGAGACGTGTCCATCAGCCAGGGCTGTGTTGGGTTGACACACGCACACACACCATCCCAGGGATGTCACTTTCTGTACTGCACGTCGCGCTGACGCCTGCCCAGGGTACGGCTGCTCGCGCCGGAGGGATTCAGCCCACGTTGCTCCCAGCGCCGTGCTCTGTGTTCAAGGCCTTTGTGTCGGCAGCCGGTGGGGCTTCGGCAGCCGCTGAGGCAAGAGCAGAGCTGGGTCCAGCCCTAGCTGCTCCCCGTGAGACAGGAAGGCTCTCCGTGGAGCTGTTTTTCTGTTCGGAGCACGAGGTGGACACGTATGAGTAATTGCCGGGACCCGGGCTTTGCCAGCGTGTGCCCTCATGGGGACGGTGGACGTCAGGGGGGCTGCCTGCGTGCTCTCAGAGGTGCAGAGTGCTCTTTGCCAGCTCGCAGCTCCCGGTGGTCTTGTCCCCTCCTGGGTGGCACGGGAGCGAGCCCCTCGGGAAAGCCGCGGCAAGCAGGGGATGCTGGGGACTGCCGGCTGCGTTCCCTGCCTGCTGATGCTGCCCGAGGAGAAGGGCCGGAGGGCTCCTGGGGAAGTGACTCCCAGGCAGAGCTGGGCTTAGGCTGGCAACTCCATCCTTTCCCAGCGTGTCTCCTCCCTGCGGGAAGCATCCAGTCCTCCCAGTGCGCTTAGAAGAGCGGAGTGGATTTAAACGTGGAAGCTCCTTTAGACTGAGGTTATCTTCTTTATGAATGATAATTATTATAATTATTTAATAGCATGGTAGCATCCGGAGGCCACAAATAATTATTGGGTCTATTCCGTTCTGTAGTAACAATACTATTTCAGTCTTAACTGGTGCGTTTGGACAGGGTCTTTCTTGCATGTTTACGAAGTTCGTCTGTATCATCCTGGCTGTTTGGTGGGTAGGGAAACCGAGGTACACGGCAAAGAAAGACACTTGCTAATTCCTAAATTCCCCCGGTAGCCAGTGTTGTCTAAAGCGCATAAAGATAAAGGGGGGGGGGGGCGGCTGCTAGATGGCATTGGAAATCCACTTAAAGGCAGGAATTTGTATTCTGAAACGACATTCTCCCTATCTGTGCTGGGAGGCTGCAGCCGCAGAGGCCTCCCGTGCTCGCTGCCAGGACTGCGGCCGGGCGAGCACCGGCGGGACGGGGGGGGGCTCCCTGGTGAGTGGGCACTGCCTGTACCCGGTGCCGAGCCCCCAGGATTCTGGACTGACCGGGGCACTGCGGTCGCCTCTGTGAACTGCTGGGCGGCGAAGCCTTTCTAGCTTTTTCCAGAAATGTGCTTTTGTGGACAGCTTGTGGCTTTCTAATAAGATTTCTGGCATGCGGAGGAGCACACGGAGTCCCAGTCTGTCAGGGCTCCCCAGCTCGGCCGGCTGCTCCGCTCGCTGGGGCGGTTTGACTCCAGATGGGTGCCTGGCTTCTCCAAGAGGTGGGACTCTCCTCCCCAGGAAAGCAGGGAGATGCAGGAAGCCTTGTGATGAGCTACGTCTCCCATGGCTGAAAGTCTCTGGGCTGTGTCCTACTTCCCTTGTCCTGTAATCACTGCAGGAATAGCTCGTATCGGAGGCGGTGGCAGAGCCTGTGTGCCTCAGTGCTGGGCACTGGCCGGGTTCTCCTGCTCTCTGGGCCTGATCTCCGTATCGGGGGTTTTCCTGCGTCCTTGTGAGGCATCTCTGGGACTCAGAGGAACGTGATATAGCCCACACCACAGTGGCTGGGAAGGAAGCATCCAAACAAGGTGTTTGATTCCTCCTACAGTGGCGTCTTCCGTAGCCCCTAGGAAAGGTGCTGAACGGCAGTGTCCAGCAGCAGCTGCAGACTGTGCAGGGAATGCTCGCCCACTCGTCCACGGAGGCGGCTGAGGGAAGACTTGGGACATGAAGCAAACTCCTCTTGACCTCATCCAACTCCATACAGGCTGTCTGCCACAGTCTGCCTGTGTTCCCCTGGGTAGGTCACCCTACCTCTTCATGTATCATTTTAATTGGTGATATTAGTGCTCCTCTGCCTGGCAAAGAGAGGTGAGAAAGCAAGCAGGTAGCAGTAAGGACAGAGACACTACTGTCATGACAGCTGTATTAGCATCCATGGGAGACAGAGGGAATAATTTGGCTTCTGCAGGCTTCTGAAGGTTTTGTGCAAAGGCTTTGTACTTCACTGTGTCTCCTGACCACGTAAAGTCTCCATCTGACAGCACCAGCATATCTGCAGTTGAAAGAAAGAGAAACGATGCAAGTGACAGTCGATGACCTCTGCGTACCAGGAAGAGGAGGCTGTCACTTCTTCCCTAATTGATGGGACCCCTTCCATGGGGCATCAGCTGTGGTGAGGGTGGTGGGGAACTTCAGGCAGCCCTGGAGAGGTGCCCGGGCGTGCGGGTGCTGTGGAGAGGCGAGTGGCAGGGACTCTCTGCTCCGGCCAGGCAATGAGAGTCTTCTCCTGGGCCCTGTGGCTGGGAGAGTGACTAATTTTCCTGCAGAGCACTTCAGCCAGTGACCTAAATAGAGATGCGTGCGGATCCCTTGGCTCGTGTGAGCTGCTGCTTGCACCGGGCCCCGGCTGGCACAGGGGAGGACCCGTGTGTCAGCGATGCTCCCCGGAGGTCCCGGATGATGCTCGCTGGGGTTCTGCGGAGCATGAGGCACCCAGGGCATCGCCCCAGTTGCAGAGGACTGCACCTGGCGTCCTTAGCCGGGCCAGCCTGGGTGTTTCTGGTGGAGCCCCACAGCATTCAGACAGAGCCTGAGACCTTGCCTTGACTGTTGCCAGGAGGGAGGAGGTCAAACGCTTCGGGTGTGGAGGGAGGCTGCGAGGATGGTCGGAGACACGGGGAGCTGGCCTTGGGGGACGCTGCCAGAGCTGAACTTGCTGAGCTCTGCAAAGCGTGGCCAGAGAAAGAACGTGTGTCCTCGCTGTGAACACACGAGGGCTGAACGCTGAGAAGGGAGGAGAGCTGTTCAAGCGGAAGCACTGTATTGGCATGAGCACAGTCAGATATAAACTGGCTGCGATTAAGAGCTTGCAGGAAATTAGAAGGTCTATGAGCCTCCGAGCAGCCAGGCTCTGGAAGAGCCTCCAAGAGAACCACGACGGTAGGCCATGAGCTGGTGGAGCTTCCTCAGCAAGGAACCAGATTTCAGGTTTCCTAGCTGCCCAAAGAGATGCTTTTAATTCTTCATCCTCAGGTCCCACAGATGCTCCAATCCGAGTACAAACGCGTCGAGTCCTCTCGGAGCCAAAGCGGGATTAAGCTCTGCTGCTGAGTGATGTGTCGTGAACCTGGCTGCTGCCCGGTCCTCTGCTGAGAGCAAATGCCTCATCCTCTGGTGCCACCCCTCTCGGCACCAGTAGCACCTCTTTCCTTTCCAGAGATCAGGAAAAGTGAAGGTTTTGTCCCAAGAGAAACTGTTGTATCCAGTGAATGGAGCTGGGTAATTAGCTGTTCTCTTCTGCAGTTCCAGAGAATATGACTTCCTCTCTCATAAATCTAATCTCCTGGCTTCCTGCGTCTTGAGAAGATTTATGTGTCTGCTCTGGTTTTCCCTCTGCCACAGACATTGCCAGGAGGACGAGGTGGAGGATGGGTGGAGAAAGGGCCAAAGCTGCCCAAAGGTGGGCAGGGTTGTTCAAGGGTGTGGAGGGAAGCTGGACCCTCCATTGGTGCCTGCAGTCCTGCTGTTCGATGGCCATAGCAGGGGTCTGACCAGCAGCCCCATCAGTCCCAGGCTCGTCTCTCCCACAGGACACTGATGTCCGTTGAGTCAGGAGGAAGAGCTGAGCTGGGCCTTGCAGCCCCAGAGGAGGAGCAGCAGCTCCATCAGCAGCTCTGCAGTATTTTTGGTGGATGCAGGTAGCTTTCCTGACTGAACAGTGTGAAACAGGGCTCTGTTCCTCTGAGGTCAACACTGCAGCCCATGAGAGATGAGTCTCAAGATAAAAACCAGAAGATTTAATGCTTCCATATCACAAAATTCACCATCAATTGGTATTGGCCAAAGAGGAGTGACCCAGTCATGGGGCCACTGGCTCTCCAGGGGGAGATTCACAAGCCCTTTACAGGCTGCAGGAAGGAGCTGACAGCACACCAGCAAAGCATGGGCTGGTGGTGCAGGACCAGGTTTTGGATCTCACCATCCAAAGTGGCATGGCAGGTTCATAGATCTGAAGGGGTCCAGGCTGGAGGTGGCAGCTGGGATGCTCCAGCACAGCTTACAAATCCCAGTAATTCTGAGGAGTATTTGATGTTTGCGGGAAGTGAAGACAAGCTGAGGATCAGGGGGGACTCGGCACCTGGAGTTCAGTGATGTCCATGGCCAGGTCATAGGAAGCGGTCCCTGATGCTTCCTCAGCTACTGGGCTTATTCAGTGGAGGAGACAACATTTGCAACTGCACTGAGCACCCAGCTGAAACAGAGAGCCCACCGCTGAAGCACTCGTGTCATCTATTGCATTATGGTGGCGTCGTCTGGTTTTATCTATACATCATCCGATGTGACCTGCTGTCTCACCTTATTCACGCGCTCGTAATTCCCATGTGAACTAGAGGAGAAAAACACTCAGACCTTAAAAAATTGCCGAGACGGAGGATCCACCACTGTGCAAATCCTTTCCAAGCTGCTGTAGCGCCGACTGGCTTCACTGTCTAAGGAAGTGGCTCCTCTGACTGCACTGACCCCCGATTTTCAGCCACCGGGTTTCGCTGCACTTTGCCTGCTTGGCTGGAGCTGCCCAAGGCTCCGGCAGCAGAGAAGACCCCTCCTGCACAGCGTCTGCTTCGTGCTCCTCTCACAGCTCTGTGTTTGTCTTTTTCCTTCCTTGCCTTTCTCTCAGCCTTGGTATAATCCGCCCATTTTCTCTGTGCCGATTTTTTTTTTTTTTTTTCCCCTGTGAGGTCAGTGACAGTGCCCACGCGGGGCCCGGCTGCCCCTCCACAGGACCTGGGCAGAAGCACGGCTAATTGGCGATGATCACTGGATGATTATGTCTTGAGACATGCTGGTTAGCCAGTTTTTAATCCATTTAATGCGTGCCACATTGCTTTCATATTATTCTGCTTTCTTCGTCAAAATGTCAAATGCCTCACAGAAATCCAAGTCGGCTCCACCGAGGCTTTTACCTTCATCGACCAAACTTGGAACCTCATCAAAACAGACGGCAAATTGGTTTGATGAGCCGTGTTCTCCATGGCCTTGTGCTGACTGGCATGGCTGGTACATGCTGCTGTCCTTCAGCTGTTACTAGTCAACCTCCGAGCCTGTTCTCCCACTTCAGGCTGGTGGTCCCATGCCTCGGCCAGTGCTAGCCCACCCACCTTCTCCTGGCCCCCCTGTGCCAGGTCTCTGCTGCGGTCCTGTCCCACATGCTCAGGCTCTCCTGAGGCCACTCTCCACGGATCCAGGGAGAACCTCAATGTCCCCTGTCCCACAGGTGCAGACCCCAGCGGGGCACGCAAGAGAAGAGCACCAGGGCTCAGCCCCCACCTCCTGCTTCGGCCTCAGGAGGTTGCACAGCCCCACTCCCCAGCTGAGCACTGGCAGGGCAGACAGGAGCCCACTGGCAGGGCAGACAGGAGCCCACTGGCAGGGCTGCCTGCTCCTCCTCATCCTCACTAGCAAGGATCTCCTGAGAGCCGCCTGCACACAGGGTGCTTGAGGATGAGCATCAGCCACAACACAGGAGCTACGACAGGTCTCCTTCAGCCATCCCCTCCCCTGCCAGACTCTGTCCCCGATCCCCATAGTCCCCTAGGACAGAGGAGCTATTGAAGCCCTGGGCTCCTGGCAAACCAGACCCTGGAACAGTCTGCTGTGGGTTCTGGACCTCAGAGTCCTTGTTTCTCAAGTGCTGTCCTCCTGACAGCTCTCAACGCTGCAGGACTGGCCAGACCCATAGGTACCTTGTTCTGGGGTAGGGTGGCATTAGTAGGAGATGTCTCTACTGCTTCTCCAGTCTGACCAGCCCAGGTCCCCATACTGGGGTGGTCAGCGGGGAGCATGGCTGAGTGCTGGATACACGGTGCATTCCCTGGGGTAGCCAAATACACGGCGGGTGTGTGAGTGTGTGGCCCCGGGAATGGGGAGCTGAGTAGATATACTTAGGATAGCAGCTGGAAAACACTGGTGTGGCTGGGTGCTGGGTGCCTCGGCTTCCCGCACAGCCCCTTCCTGCTGGCCCTTTCTGTGCATCCAAAACGTCCCTGGAGCCATGCTTCCAGACGGATCCATCAGCAGAGCGGTTCCCTTGGATTCAGCTACGGTACGGGGGGGGCCCATCAGGTACCACAGTCACTGGGTTGCACGGCCCTGATGCCATCCTACAGCCAGACTCATTATGAGCACTGGAAGACGCGGGCACGCTGCAAACAGCGCCCGAGCGCGGCACTAAATCTAACCGTGCCGTAAAGCACACGCAGAGAGACGAGTGGGAGGGTCCTCGCTTTTGGTGTTTGACATCCTCCGAGCTGTTCCCAAGTGGAGTTACTGCATGTATAATTTATAGACTTTTTTTTCTTTGTCCTTGTGGTTCGTCTCTGATCTCTCCAGCGGGGCGGTTCGGGAGGCAGAGGGTGCCTCGGCGGAGGCCCGGCTGACTGACAGCCTGGCGTTTGCTGCGTAGGCAGCGCAACGGCCTCGTCTCGCTCTGCCATCGGCCGTGGCTCAGCAAGGTCCCCGCTGCTGGCTCATGGGGGCTGCATCTGTGCTCGGGCTGTGCCCGCAGCGCTCCTGCCCCGTGCTCGGCTGTTGGAGCGGCTCCTGGCACTCTCTGCCCTGTGCCCATTAGTGCTGTCATTAAGGGAACCTCTGGAGCAGGCTGGTCACACGCAGGCTGCCCTCTGGGAGCGCTCAGCCCAGCCCCGCCGGTCCCAGGTTGTGCTCAGGAGGCCGGTCCAGCGCAGAGCCGTGCCAGCCGGCCCCGCTCGGAGCGTGCCTCCCCGGCACAGATGCTGCCAGGGATGCTGAAGCAGGACCAGGGCGGGGGTGCTGAGCTCTGGGCACCGGCCATTGCTGTGTCCGCGAGGAGAGGCGACTCCGTGGCTGCGGCAGAGTCTTGGGCAGGGGCTCGCACTGTGGCCCCTTGCCATCCCGTCGGGCTCTGCCCTGTCCCGTGCCCTGGACCAGGCACCCGCTGTCAGGCATGAACGTGGGGCTGCTCCCCCTGGACTCGCACGCAGCCTGCGGTGAGTGTGGGGCACAGGGGCAGGCGGCGCTGGCTCCGTCCCCGAGCCAGCTCTCTCCTCCGCCTGTTGCTGTCCATACTAACGAGGTGACCCATCCCTCCGCTGTTTCTCCGTCGCGTCCTGCCTCACAAACATCTCCCGGTGTCTGGGCACGGCTCCAAGCTCGGGAAAGGAAAGCGTCGGGCGGCTGGGCGGCGCGTGGAGCAGCATCCCGACTAACGCCGTGCGGGGGGCGCAGAGGCACTGGGGTGTGTGGTGCCAGGGCAGAGGCCGGAGGGGACCGCGTGAGCCCCCAGCTCCACAAGCCACCGACCTGGGGAAGCAGCGGGCACCGGTGCGTTCAGCACTTGGGAAGTTTGCTCGTTACCAGCACTGGGTGACTCCAGGCCACCGCGCTGAGTCAGCAGCTTCCTTACAGCAGGAGCAAGGCAAGACGGTGAGGGGAGCCGGGGTGGGGGCTGGCCAGTGCTGTGTGTCTGTCTGCGACGAGGGCAGGAGGGCTGTGGAGCACGCAAAGGCTCCGTCTTGGTGTGCTGCAGAGGGTGCAGGGGCACCGGGGGAGCAGTGGGCTGTGGTCCGGAGCAGGGGGCACTGGTGCCAACCATGGGGATGCGGGACACGGTGCGAGGACCTGAGTCTGTGCCACGGGGGAGCCCTCATTGCTCTGCTCCTTGCCTGCGCCGCAGGTACCTCTGGATGTTTGCAGACCTCGAATGCTGGGAGACTGAACTGCCAGGTGAAGCAGTGCCACTGCCTGTCGGGGCTGACGTTTCCGTCTCTCTTGCCCTGTCCTTGGCGCTGGTTCCTGAAAGGAGCCATTAGCCTCCTCTGCTCCCTGGGGGCATCCTGGGCAGGGGTCCCAGTGTGCACCCCATGCTCTGCAGTGGCATATGCCCTGGCAGCCGGTGACCAGGGTGGGAGAGGCAGAACAACGTGGGCGTGGGGGCTTGGTGCTGGTGTGGGGGGTGTATGGCCAGGACAGGGCTGCGGCGGGAGGTCTGCCCTGCCTGCGGCGGGAGGAGGAGCCCTGCATAGTTATGCGCGAGTGATGGCAGGGATGGGGACGTGGCTGGGTGCGATCCCCACTGTGTGAGAGCCCCTGCTCAGCGTCAGCCCCCCCGGGTCCTGCCCTTCTGCCACCTGGGAAGCGCTGCTGGTGTCAGGGAGGTGCCCCCAGGCAGGAGTGGTGGCCTCGGTCCTGCAGCCAGGTGCCAGTGGTGGCCCTGCGAGCGAGAGCTGTGCACGTGAGGCAGAGTGGGCAGAGAACTGCGGTTGGGCAGGCTGCCTGGGGCCACGCCATGGCAGAAGGTACGATGCCCCGTGGAGACCTCTGTCTCCAGAGGCTGGGAGCAATCCCCCGGTCTCACCAAAGTCACTGTTTTAGCCACAATGCCTGTCTTCCCTCTTGGCTCTTTCTCACTCACCCGAGGCGGCCCGCTGTCCCCAAGCCACAGTCTCACCCTGTGCCCACGGAGCTGGTTACCCCACGCCAGCAGCCCAGATAGCCCTCCCACACCTCTGGTGGGTGGTGCGTACAGGACAGGTCCCCTGTGCCCAGTCCAGTCATCCCACACACAGGACGGGTCCCCTGTGCCCAGTGCAGCCATGTTCCACGCAGGACGGGTCCCGGCCTCACTCCAGCCATGCCCCACGCAGGTTGGGCACCCCACACCTTGTCCAGCAGAGCCAGTGCCCTGCATATAGCAGATGCCCCACGTCCATCCGTCCCATACAAGAGCCCCCCCACGCCTGCCCTCGCACTGCCAGCGCCCCACGAACGCGAGGCACCAGCCCCAGTGAGGCAGAGCTATTTTTAACAGCTGCTTCCACTTGATTTGAGCTGTGAACTTGTAACGTGTTTATGCTAAAGGGGTTTCTTTTTTTCCTTCTCTCTTTGTGCTGAAGAGGCAGCGCCGGAGATCAAAGCTTGTCTCTTTGTGTTTTGTGATGGTGGGGCTGGGAGGCAGCGGGCAGAGGCCAGCGGCCCCACGGCGGGGGGATGCTCCCGTCCTTGTGGGGCTGCAGCAGCGGGGACGGGGCTCACCCACCTCTCTCTGTCCCAGCAGGTCTGCGACCCCCAGGAGCCATGGACAGGGACAGCCGGTGCCCGGCGCCCCGGGCAGCCCACGGCGAGCGGCGCTGAGCTTGGGCGGACGGCGGCGGGGCCATGGGCTGCCAGCACCATAGGGGAGGCATGGCGGCTTTCGGGCCGGCGTGCCGCGGGCTATAGGGCCGGGCAGCAGGCAGCATGCCCAGCAGCCCCTCGCCCACCTCCCACGCAGCAGCATCCCCTCTCCACGGTGGCACGGGATGAGGCCGCCCACCGCCCCGGGCAGCTCCGGGGACGGGTGCAGCCCAGGGCTCCGGCCACCGGTGCTCAGCCCCCCGTGCCCCGCCGCAGCGGCCCCGGGGCCCTGAGCCATGGTCAGCCGTGAGCCCCTTCCCGGCCCGGCCCCCGCCGGCGAGGGCGGCCAGGAGAAAGCCATGACGGTGCGCTCGGTGCTGCTCAACCGCGACTCCCCCGACATCGAGAGCCGCCTCAAGCGCCGGCGCAACCGCACGCAGCAGGTCCGCTTCAAGGACCTGGTGGAGGGCAGCGCGGAGCGGGCGGCCAGCCCCACACCGGGGCCCACGGCCGCCCACGGCCCCAACACCCCACGTGCCTCACCGCCCCCCAGGGACGCCCCTGAGCCGGCGGCTCTCTGTGCCTCCCGGCGGAGCTGGCCCCAGGCCCAGCCGGGCTCGCTGACGCTGCCCATGCCCAGGAAGGCGTGCATGAGCACCGCCATCCAGACCTCCCCCAGCCTCCAGAAGCCCTTCCAGGCCTCCCAGCCCCGCAGCAAGAGCGTCTGCGACATGGCCGGGGACGCGGTGCTGCCCGCCGCCGCGGGGAGTGCCTGGTGCCCAGGGGGGACCGTGCCCACTGGTACCAGCCGGGCTGTGCCCCCACGGGCACCCGGCAGCCTCCCCGTGCATGACCACGCCGCGGCCCTCGCCCAGCACGCCGTGGTGTGCCGTGTGCCACCACCGCCACCACCGCCCAGGGATCCCTGTCCCCCTTATCCGGGCACAGCCGGCTGCCCTGCTGCCCGCTGCACCTCCTCGGCGCAGAGCTGCGTTCCTGATCCTTGTCCGCCACCCCCTGCCTGTGCCCGGCTCCGCGGGAACCCCGGGGGCAGCCGTGGGGCTCCCCCACGCCCAGCCTCCGTGCCCTGCGGTCAGCCCCGGCCGCCCACTGAGCCACGGGGGCTCGGCCGGAGCGACTCGGAGCGGAGCCTGCCCCGTGGGCACCCACCGCCCCAGCCCTTGCCGTACCGCCAGCAGACCGTCCCCGCCACGGACACCCCCGGCCTCCGCCAGCCAGCTCAGGGCAACCCCCCATGGGACCCCCCGCCACCCCAGCACCAGCTCTGCGGCACGCCGTGGGGGGGGCCCTGCTGCACCTCGCCAGCCCCCATCCCACCAGCGCCAGGCTGGCACGGCTCTGCCGCCACCCTGACGGAGAAGACACCAGCTGCGCTCGGCCATCCAGACCCCCACAGCATCTGCAGCCGGCTACGTGCCGCTGAGCCTGGGCATGGCCGGGCAGGACCAGAGGGGCCCGGGGACGCGCTGCCCCCAGCCCCCCAGGGCCCCGGTGTGGGGACACAGCCAGCCGGGCGGGCACCAGAGGTCCCCTGGCACGGGCAGCCCTGCCTCACCGCCGAGCAGTCGGAGACACTGCGCCACGTCCAGGACCTTCTGCAGCTGGTGGTGGCAGCCAAAGGGGACGAGGACGCCCGGACATCTCAGGGAGAGGGCCCCCGGGGGCCCAGGGAGCAGGGGGACCTGCAGTCCCAGCTGCAGTCCCTGGAAGGGGTGCTGGAGACCAGCCAACAAACCATCCGGGTGCTGCTGGACGTCATCCAGGATCTGGAGAAGAAGGAAGCCCAGCGGGACGGGTGAGCAGGCGGGGATGGAGGTGGGGACCAGGAGGGACTGATGTCCCTTGGGGGACTATGGATGGGTGGCCCTATCAGAGATTTGGGTGCTGCCGCCTCCTGGACACGTTTCCCTCTGAGAAACTTGGAGCTCCCTGCTCAGCTCTGATGCAGCTGACCTGCCCATTGGTTGCTGGGAGCAGAGCTCTGGGATGTCGCATCCCAACTGCAAGCTCAGCCCAGCCATGGTGGATGCCTCGGGGACAACTGCCATTCCCCAGGGACAGCCCCCCTGCCATGCCCTGGGGACAGCTTCAGCCTCTCTTTTTCTCACAACTGCTTTCAGCCCCATCCTTCGAGTTACCTAAGGCGCACATTTGGTGGCCAGTGCCCCATTGACTGATGTGTCTGTGCCCTGAGGAGGTGCCCATGCACCCCTGTCCTGCACAGGACCTGCTCCATGGGCCATGGGGCAGGGCAGCCCCTGGGCCAATTTTTCTTGGCCTCCCTGGTAGATTTGCCAAATGGATCAAGGTGTTAAGAGGTTAGTCCTTGATGGCCCAGAGCTGAGACCCTCCAAACTCATCTCACACAAGGATCGCCAACCTCCCCGGAGATGTGAGGAGCTGCTACCTGGCACCCTTCTGTAAAACCTGCTGGGGCATATTCCCCACACCCCGAGACAGCCAGCTCCCACTAGGGGGGACATGGGGACAGCCTGGGGCACTGAGACAGGAGAGCTCTGTTTGGCAGCTCGTTAGTTTGGCCTCACAGGTAGAGAGGAGCTCAGCCTGCCAGGGACATTGAGCTGAGGGTGTGCCGCGGTGGTGTTGGTATGTCTGACTTGGCATGCAATTTTGGGGAGGCAGGGTGGCACATGGGAGGAGATCTGGACCTGCCAGATGGGCAGCTCCTGGTAGTCCTGGCCCCGGTGCCTGTGCATGTGTTTAATTGATTTAGCTAAACCAAATGACTGCTAAGTACCTCCTTCCAGTTAGGAGCAACAGAGGTGGCGTGCATCCCACAGAGGGTTAGTAAGGGTGTGCGAGCCCACGTTTAGGTGGGGTGTGCAGCACCATGCTCCCTCCCTGGCACAGGCTGCCCAAACGCGGGTGCAGCCCATGTGTGCCCATCCCGGCTGGGAGTTGCCAGCCTCCCTGGGATGCCGGCTCCCACGGGCCCTTCCCTGTCCTCTGAGCACCCCTTCCCTCTGGTCGTGCAGGAGCTGCATGCCCCGCTCAGCTTTGTGCATGCCCTGGCCGCTCCTGCCCTGGCACAGCACGGGTCGACCACACAGGGGCCCGCTTGCCCCTCGCCTGTCAGGGTTGCCCAGGGGTCTGTTGCCCCCGGGGGCTATGTGGTTGCTCAGAAGAGAAAGGCCAGGGAGTGACTCCCCGAGCCTGCGATGCTGCCCTCTGGGGTGCCCATAGACCCAGAGCCGTGCCAAGCCTCGTCCCTGCGGGGTACGACGAGGGCACGTGGAGAGCGGTGCCTGTTGAGAGGGCAAGTTTGCTCCCGTGATCAGAATTGAGTCTGTCTGCTTGGGAAGCTGATTTAGCTTCACTGCGGGCAGCTTAATTAAGATCTCGGCTCCATATACTGTTGCAGTCAGATGAGCAAACAAGATGCCCGGAGACATAAGGAACGGGGGTAGGAAATCATGTAAAAAAACTCTCCAAGTGTCCTGATGCTGAGGAACAGCCTGGCCTCATTTGGCACGGGTCAGCGTCCTGCAGGCGCGCGGTGGCTCCGAGGCACCCGCCGTGTACCAAAGCAGTGTCACCAGCCCCGAAGCCGCTCACAGGGTCCAGCTATCTCCCACCGGCAATATACCACACCAAACACCTGCCTCGGGATTAGAGCTCACCCTGGTAGAGAGGTGCAGTTTATACAACGTTAGATACTCCCCACACACGCATACATATGTACCTTTTATATATATATATATAAATAAATATATATATACACATGATCTAATTTATGTGCCAAGAGTATAATCCCAATTGTAATATATAATTTGGCGCATTAAAAGACCTAGTTTTTGAGGACTGAGAACAATCACGATCAAGGTCGAGTAATAGGAGGAAGATTTAAACAGGAAAATGTGCCTGATATGTGGGACAGGGGGTGTTTTCTCAGCTGGTCCCCAAAAGCCGTAGCCTGCACTGCCTAAGAAGATGAATGGAGATGTGGAGACAGAGTCCACGAGGGTGATCAAAAGCATTTCATAGGATCCTTTTCTTGCAGCTCTGAGAGCAAGCGGAGTTGGGGCACCACCAGTGAGCACCCATCGTTCGGGGTGCAGATACCTTCTGTAGAGATGGGGGAGGAGGGCTGCTTTGAGGCTGAGCTGAGCTTTGGGACTTGTTGGCTTAATTTGAGTTCCATGCACCTTCCCTGGAGGAGGATGCTTCTCCGGTGCGAAAGCATCAAAAAGCATAAATCCTGAGTTTAGCGTAGGCTGGTGATTATTCTGGAGCATCTCCCTCTGCCCATCTGTCAGGGCACTGCTGTGTGCCACGAGTGCCCCCGCACAGCCCTCGCGCTGCCCACAGTGTCGCTCCCTCTGTGCCACCATGTGTGGGGAGATGCACGGTGGCCTGCGGTGGCCACGGGCATAAGGTACAGCTCTGGGATGGAGATGAAAGGAGGTGGGAAGGATTTGGGGCTTCTGATGAGCCTGTCTCTGGTTTGCAACCACCTGAGAAATCTGTGGAGCTGAAAGGCATTGCACTTGGCCTGGCATCAAATGGCACCTCTCAGGAGGAGAGGAGCTGGGATCCAGGGAGGAGAGGAGCTGGCTGCTGGAGTACAAACTCAAGATGCAGATGAGGGGCCTGGGGGTGGCTGGAGAGGCACAGGCAGACTGAGGACAGGTCTCCAGGCTCACAGCACTTATGCTCTGTCACAGGCGACACTCGTACCGGACAGGGCAAGACATCGCCAACTGCGGGACCTGCCGGGACTGTGCCTGCATCATCTACAGGTAAGAGCCAGCTCTGGCACCCTGCACATTCCTAGGGGGCTTCTGCTCTTCTCCACCCCTCGGATTCCTAATTTGGCTACGAGGCAGAGGTATGAGGGAGTTGCAAGTCTTTACTCCTGTGGACCATGCTGAGGGATGGAGGGGACATGCCCACCCGTGCTTCATCTCCTGTCCCTATGACAATATGGATGCTCAAAGCATCCCGAGCCATGAGGGGCTGCAGGGTCTCGCCTGCAGGAGTGAGATGGGGCTCATGGGCTGCTCCCCTCCAGCTGCACTGGGGCATGGCCAGCCCTGGTCCCACACCTGGATGGGCTCCTTGGGCCAGCCAAGGAGCCGTTCAGGCACACTGGTGCCAGCTCTTCCCCTGGAGTGCTGCTGGTGCTCCCGGCACGGGTGCAGGCACCTCGCCACCCTGCAGCCAACTCCTACTACATGTCAAAAGGTCAGAGCAAGGTCCTGGTGTTAAGTGGTCTGAATCTGATTGCTTTATCTCTGCGGAGAGCAGCTCCCACTCCCAGGAGTAGCTGGGGTGATTTTCATGAAGGACAGCTGGCTGGCTGCAGCTGGAAGGAAAGCTGCTCCAGTTCAATGGCAGAGCATTTATCTTCTGTAAAAGCAATGTATCGGGGAAAGCCTCATTAGTGGCTGGTGGGTGGGTTTGCTCGCTCGCTCGGAGTCCAGGCAGCATCTCCTTGTCCCTGTGCCAGCTTGGCACAGAGGCTGCAGAGGGGCTGCTGGTCGTGCAGGGGGTTCCTACCCCTTGCTGGGTCGGGACCATGGGGTATCGGCTCTGCTTCCCTGGTGTCAGCTTTGAGTCAGGGCATGGAAGCACTTTCTTCCAATGCTCTCTCCTCAGAGCCCATTTGGTACTTGGTCTCAAGGAAAGGCATCTCACATCCTCCCAGTGTAGGCAGTGGTGTGGCTGGGGCCCTCTCCCCATCAGCCCTGTGGGACCTCGAGGAGTTGCAGTTTTGCCCAAATCTTTGCCTGTCCCTCCAAGCGTCCGTGGGTGTCCGTTTGCCTCTCTGGCCACGCAGCCTGCCATCTCTGTGTGCACGTGCGGGTGGCTGGCCAGGTGTGTTCTCATTTGCTACTAATTAGGCTTACTCCGCTAGCACTCGGAAGTGCGGGATGCAGCGTGCAGAGCTGGCACCGAGCAGCACTTCGTAGTGCACGCACGGGGCAGTTCAGCCACTGCTGTGATTTTGTGAGCCCCTGTGTGAGGGACAGACAAACTGTCCTCGGGACACCTCCGGGCTGGGGGGGGCGGCTCCGGCCCCCCATTGTACACCGGTGTCCTCGCACCCCCTGCACCGGCTGCCCTGCGCACCCGTGCCACCACGGCATTGCTGCATCCATCTCTCTTGTTCTCTGCTTATTTACACCACAAACTCCCCCTCTGTAGCTCGTGGGGGACTTCAGTGCTAATTGGGTCTGACGAGCCTGTCTCCACGCGGCACTGCGGCGGGGAGAGATGTCACATCTGGGGGAGGTGGCTCCCTGTAATTGCCAGGCTCCCGCTGGGGACTCCCTCTGGGCTTCTCTGCCGTCCGCGTGATGAGAACAGGCTCCGGTGGGACACGGGGTGGGGGGAACGGGGGCAGCACCACGTGTGGAGTGCACAGGGTGCCAGGGTCGCCCACAGTGGGGAGAGGACCTGCCCACCTGTGTCCTGTTCCAGGGCCAGCTGTGCACCCCCATAGCAGCCCCACGACCTTCCTCTGTGCTGGGGAGTTGGGGTCCCTCCCCATGCTGCCCCCTCTGCTAAGGGGCTGTCTGCCACCACTCACCCTTTATCCTAGAAATAGCTGGGGACAATCAGTGTCCTCGCAGGGCGAGGTGACGGGAGGTGAGAGGAGGTGACAGAAGGTGTCAGCGTGCTGTGGGGAGGCTTGTGGGGCGCTCCCCGTGTGTGGGGTGGCCGTGCCACGTGCGTGGTCCCAGGCACACACCACAGCACCTTGCTGATCCGATGGGACATGGCTGGTGTGAGGAGATCAGAGCGCTTTCCATGTGAGGAAGCATCATGGCACGTGGCTGCCAGCAGCCAGCCTGTGCACTGCGGGGTGCTGCGGGGACACCGGAGGGTTCCAGCACTTGCAGGAAACCTGAGGACTGGGGGGAGGTGGGGGGCACAGCTCCCCCTTACCTACCCAGACCCAGGGTGCCCTGATTCCTTGTATCACTAGAGGTGTGACAAGCAGCAGCATGGCCCTTGCATGTTTGTGCCACCTCCTGATGCTGCAGCTGCCCTCAGTCTATGGGGACTGGATACAGTGCTGGTGGTGGCAGCGGCAGTGGGACACGCAGCCCCTCTCCAGGGGGGCTGAGTGCTAACCAGAGTCCCAGAGACCCTGGCATTGCCTCCCTCCCATCAGCACTGGTCCCCAGCTAGGGTGGTTTTCCAGCTCCCTGCCTGGGACAGGTCACGAGCAAGGTCTCAGCGTGTGTTACTCTGAGCTAGAAGGGACCCTGCAGCCCTGAGGGATGGAGCAGCACCACCAGTAGCTGTGTCCTGACAGGGGAGCATGTCGCAGTCTGGCAGCAGGGGATGGCAGCGAGGGAAGCACGCTGCTGTGGCTGGCAACTACAGGGTGCCTGGCATGTCCGGAGCCTTCCTCTGCCCTCCCCACCATGCTGGGAGCAGGGCTGCCTTGCCGAGGATGGCCAGCGCTTGCCCCTGCAGCAGTGCCACTGGTCACTAACAGGCACTGCCGCTGATGGCCTGGTCAGGGTAGAGGAGCCACTGCGCTCCTGAGCTGGGGACTCTGCTGCAGGAAACCCCAATTGCTTGATGCCTGAGTGCCACCTAAGTGCCACCAGCACAGCGTGCTGGGAACATGTCCCTGGCACTTCGGGAGGCCTCTTGCAAGCAGATCAGCTCCCCGGGAGGGACTTGGGATGTTTGTCCTCATTTAGGGGGAAGGAGCTCTGGGGAGTGGGTGAAACAGAGGAAAAGGCACAGTCAAGCCCAAGAGAAAAGCAGAAGCAGCACCAGGCTTTGAGGCTGGATAAGAAAGAAGGGGCAGGAGGGGGCAGGGGGTGCAGCTGAGGGTGACCCATACCACAGTACCCCCTGCCACCAGGTCGGGGGCTGTTTGTCAGTCTGTCCCTCTGGAAGGAGAGGTCCCCAGGTGCTCCAGCACAGCAGGTTTAGCTGTGTGGTGCCACATGCCCAGCTGCAGAGCACACTGCCACAGGTGGGATGGCTGTTTGGGACAGATCCGGCACCTACCCCCCAACTTACAGCCTCTGAGAGTGAGGGTGGTGGGCAGGAGCTGTTTGAAGGGCATGCCAGCAGGATGTCCCCTCACAGGGGCGCACGGTGACCCCAGGAAGTCTGCCCACCGGGAAATGCCAGGAGCCCTGGAGAAAGCTTCCAGAGAAATGTCCAAAGGGCCACTCTGCACCGCAGGCTCCCAGACAGCCCCTGAAGCCAGGCTGGTCCCCTGCCCTGCGTGCAGTCCTGGTGCAGCAGCAGCCCCCGGAGCGCAGCGGTGCTGAGGTCCTGGGGACATGCCCTGGGGACACGCCAGGGGCTGGGTGTCCTGGGGACCTGAGCAGGGCTGAGATCCTGTC
>JAHREE010000177.1:161831-199094 GCA_033628505.1 Tringa tobata
GAGCCATGGCGGGCAGGGGGGGCCGCGGTGAGCGATGCCCTCTAACAGCATCCCCTTCCACGCCCCCAGCGTGGAGCACGATTTCCGGCAGCAGGAGGGACGCTTCCAGCGAGTGCTGAGCCATATTGAGGGCGACACAACGCCGAGCTCCCCCGCGGCGGCGGCGGCGGCGGGGGCTGTCCTGCCGCCCAGGCAAGAGCCGTCGCCGGTGACGAAGCTGCCTGCGAAGCTGGACGCGAAGAAATCCAGGCGCAAATGCTTCTGGTTCCTGTGAGCCAGCCGTGCCCAGCAGGCCGGGAGCACGGGGGCACCATCCCAGCACTGACCCCCCTGCCCACGTCTCCTTCCTCCTCTCCCTCCCTCTGACGGTAGGGTTTGGGTAGCACCAGCTTTTATATTTTTAACCGTTCAGTTTAATGTATGGAAGCCCCTGTGTAAATAAGGCGAGGGGAACAACGGCTGTATTTAATGAGGATTCAATAAATTCTACGGAGACGCTATTTTTGTTACATCCTCTCCCACCTGTGCGCTTCTGTTCTGGATGAGGATAAGGAGGGGGCTGGCGGCCGTTCTCCTACACGGGCTGCAGTGTTTGCCCAGCCCCAGGCACCCACAGCCCCTCAGCAAGAGCGGTCTCAGGCCCTCCTCTGCCTTGGGGCTCCCCAAAGGCCACCTGCCCCAGCTGAAATCAGTGCCTGTCTCTGCGCCCCATAGTGTGGACTGCTTGCCCGTCCCCCCGGCTGCTGCCTGCAGGTTACCCAGGAGCACCGAGGATTTCTCCTGCACCCCTGGTCAGAGACAATGGAAAATGGTCAGAGTCTCTGGGAGAGCAACCTGTTCCTGAGACCTCCCAGGCAGGCTAGATGGGGGTCCTGGGGAACATGGCTCCCCTTCCAGCAAGCATCTCCAAGTGAGGCTAGGGGAGCAGGGGATGAACCCTGCACAGTCTGCCCATGCCCAGGGATGCCACAGAAGTGGGGGCTTCTTGTGGCCGTGGGGGGCTAGAAATTCCCTCTCCCAATTTGCAGCTGGCTGGCAGGGCCTCCCTGGCTGCAGGATGCACTGGCTAATTACAGGGAGAATGAAATTAGCAGCTCAAATATTCCAGCCTCTGCAAGGCTGCCCACGAGAAGAGAAATTCAGCGTCAGTTTAATGAGGGTCCCGGATCAAAGCGGCCGGCGGCAGCAGTGGGCGGCGAACATGCTCCGAGCGCGGTGCTGTAAGTGCTCCCCAGTTCCCCCTAGCCCACGGGGATGCACCGTGCCCTGACCACCCTCCACCGGCGTGGAGCCACGGGGCAAGTGCTCCCTGGAGCCCGGGGCCAGGCGATGCCACGTGCACCCCACACCAGGGCTCTCACCTCAGCCTCCTCCCGTGGCAGGAGCAGTCACAGCTTTCCCAGCAGGGCCACCAGCCTTGGAGAGGAGGACATTGCCCAGCCTCCTCCGGGAAGCACATGGAACCCCGGGCTGCAGCAAGTGGCTGTTGCAGACACAGAGGTTGGTCTGGTGAGTGGGAGCAGAGGACAGGAAGGTCTGGCCACCACCTCTCTAGTTGGTGCCCTACTCCACAGTACTCCCAAAGCAGAACACTCTCACATGCAGGAGCCATCATGATGTTAAACCCCATCCCTTGTGCCGGGGACCTGCCTGGTGCTTGCGGGGCTGGAGCAGTGCTGAGGAGGGGGCAGTGGTCCCGAGGAGCCCCAGCTGCTCAGCTGTGGGAGATACTGCAGTGCCCAGCGCTGGTCCTGCTCAACAGGGTGCTGGCAAGCACATGGGTCTCTGGTCCCCCCAGACCTTCCTGGCAGACACAGCTACTGGAGCAGCCTGGGCTGAGGGGCCTTGGACCCCATGGTGAAAGCAGGGGCTGCAGCAGCAGGATGGAAATCATGAACACACTGGGAAAGCTGCCAGACAGCACTTCTGGAGCACAGCAGGGCCAGCACGTGGGAGTGAGGTGCAGGCAAAGGATTGTTCCCCTTCTCCCACACTGTGTATGAGGCCACGCTTCAGCACCCAGCATCCCTCCTCGCCTCTGTCACAGCCTGGCAGAGCGTGCCCAACAGCTCTTTTTTGCTCTTACTTCCTCTGGCACTGAATTACGCAGCCTGGGAACAAAGGCTAAAGCAAGATGATACCAAATGCAACCCCGTACACATCTCCTGCCTGACTCACACGTGAATCATTCTCCAACGCTGAGAGCCTGCGGTGCCCGCCCGGCACAGCCCCACCACTGCAGCTTTTGGCAGCAGAGCCAGGGGTGCATCTGGCACGGCAGCACTGCCTGGCTGCGAGGCCACTGTGCCCGAGGACTGCAACAGCCATCGGCTTGGCCAGTAAAGCCACCCCAGGACAGCAGAGCTGCTGTTGGGAAACGTCACCATGGGGCTACATCACCAGGGCTGCACTGGCCGAGTGGGTAGGGGAGGAGGGCAGGCTGAGCCAGGAGCCAGAGGGGAGGTCTCGCACCACCCCTGTCCCCCAGGGGTACAAGAACGGGTCACTGGGCAGGATGCAGCAATGCTGGTGCCTCAGCACATCGGCGGAAGTAATCCCAGCACCTGGGATGCTCACAGACCAAGGCAGCCTCATCCGCTGGAGAGCACGGGCAGGACCAGTGAGGATAAAGACCCTGTCCTGCCCGCTGGCTTTATTGCCTCAGTTTAGTTCAGTCTTTACTAATGAGAACAAAGAACAGGACGACAAAACTGCAGCCTTATCCCAAAAAGGCTCCAGCAAAGGGCTGAGCTGCCACTCCAGATGCCCACACCTCCCCGAGCACGGCACAGCACGGCGCTTCCTCACGGCACGGCACTTCTCCACTGCTGCACAGCCCCGCTGCTCGCTCCGGGCTCCCAGAACGCAGTTGGACCTAGCTCCTCACCCATTCTAGTGACCCAGAGCAGCTTGTCAGACCCACTCCTTGCTGCCGGCCAAGCACGCTGGGTCTGCCACCACGTCCACATCAGAGTGCCCATGAACCCACACTGGCCACAGCTCTGTTTCCCCCTCCTTCATGATTAAATCATTGCACCCGGTGCACCTGCTCCACATGAAGCTTTGGCTGAGCAGCTCTCTGACCTGCCTACGCCTCCCACCAGAGGTGGGTGTCCCAGCACAGTCCTCCCACGTGTTCTTGGAATGTAAAACTGCAACAGTTCACCAGGTCCAGTCACTAATTTTCTGGAGAGTACTGCCCAAACCCCTCACCTGCTTCCAAAATTGGCCTCCTGCGTTACAAACACCCTGCCTGCTCCTTCCAATGCACCCTCTACTCCAGAACTGCATGGCTGCCCCTCTCTTTTTTGGGGCTTTCTCGTGCATCCTGCTGCATTAAACACCTGCTCATCTACCCCCAGCCAGCTGGGGTGCCAGGATGCAGTGCCAGCTGAGGAGCAGCATTGGTCACCCAGTCCCAGGCCCCTAAATCATCAATGCTTTTTGCATCTCCCACGTCGCCCAAAGGCAGCCGCGGGAAGTGGTGTGGCCCCAATGCCCAGCACAGCGCCAAGCGGCGGCGGCGGTGGTGGTACTCACCCGCAGGGTGTTCTCTCGGTCCAGGACGATCACCCTCCGATTGACAGTGTGCAGCAGCCGCTCCAGGATCAGCTGGATGTGCTTCTTCACCCTCACCTGCAAGGCAAGAGGTGTCACGGCCACGCCTGAGCACCTGGCTCTGCCTGCTGTGGTGCCAAGAGGGAGGGCACATTTGACAGCACCATCACCACAGTCGACAGGAATCGACCCCTCAGCACAGAGCTGGCACGCAGTGCCCAGTCCTCACAGGTACCCGGTGCTGGCAGGCTGGGCTGGGGACATGCCATCTCCCAGGCCACATGCGATCGGCCCTGTGGCACCAACGCAAATACTGGGGCTGAGTGAAAAAAGCAGGCAAGGAGGTTGCAAAGTGTTTGAAGTTATTCTTGGCAGAGGACCGGGAGCCAGGACTGAGGGCACAAGTTTCCTGAGCATCTCACAGTGCCCCGTGCAGCGGGGAGGAAGCAGCTTTGCTCCAGCCGTTGGAGACCATGGCTGTTGGATGAACTCTGTGCCTGGGATCCTCAGCCATGGGACCAGATAGTTCTGGTTTGTGGTGGTGGCCAGGCAAGAGCAGGCTGCCAGGAGGGATGGGCTCGTGGCACCTTGGGAGATGGGAAATCTCGAGCTGGCTCTAAAGATTTGTTATTTATTTGAAATACTGAAACAAAAGACTTGTCCACTCCAGCGCAGCTACTATGGCTCGTTTAATCACTGTGCAGGGGCCTGGCAACATCAGGGCAACCAGCTGGAGGTGGAACAAGGCAATGTGCTCCAGTGTAAATACGGGGCTTGGGGCCTCTGCACAGCTCAGCCTCGTACACCTCCCTGGCAAAGCTGTCCACACAGCTGGGGACAGCTGGGGACGGCTGCATCTGCACTAAGCAGACAAAGGTGGGTTTCAGCTCACACAGGGTTGAAACGAGAGCAGTATCCTCACCCATCAACATCCTGACCATCGTCTACTTAGAGGCTATTTTAGGTTAAAAAGTTAAGACCAAAACGAGACATTTCAACAACAATTTCCAAGCTTTCCCTTCTGCTGCCTGGGCTTCCCAGTGCCATGAGAATTAAGCAAGCCACTGTCACACAGCCACCTTAACCTCCCAGGACATGGTGGCACGTGTCTAATTCAGCTTCCACAGTGCTGGTCACTGTGTGACATCTAGACTTCCCAAGGGATCCCAGAAAGGGAGCCATTGGCAGCCACTGGTTGTGCTCTTTTTTATGTTTTTTCCAGTGCATATGCAAGCCCACATTTTATTCTTCCAGCACTTGGGGAGCAACGAGTCCAGCAGAGCCCAGTGGGGCCACCAGCATGCCCAGCATGGACCAGCATGGACCAGCTCTGGAGTCATTGGGCTGCGCTGATGCCCCCCAAGAACTACAAGACCTCACTTACTCCTCACCCGAGTGAGGAGCTGGAATGACCTGAGCCCACCCACCGGTGCTCAACGAAGCACCGAGGCCACAGCGGGCCAGGGCAAAGGTCTGGGCATAGACACCCCCACCCCTGGGCAGGACATGGGGCACTGAGGGCTCACAGCCAGCCTAGAGCCCCACAGACCCCCAGCCTCCCAGCCCTGCAGGTCACCTCCAAGGCCTGACCCCATCACTGTAGCATCGCTGCCGTCATCAGCCCAGCTCCATGTGTTGATCTCAGGGTTTGTCACCATAGTGAGATGCAGATGAGCCATTCCCGAATGCACAGGGGCGCCTGGCTCCTTCCTATCATCCGCCAAGTGCTGAAGCCACCAGAGAGGCACTCACCAGCTCTGCGTTCCCACGGTCCTTGTGCCGTCCCTCGCCTGTGCCGTGCTGCGTTCGCCACTCCTCCGCTCTCTGCGAAAAATAGCATCCCAGAAAGTCGGGCTGATGCCCGGCAAGGATGGCCCTGTCCCACCAGAGGCCATCCTGGGACGAGTCATATTTGGGGGGTGAGGCACCCACAGCATGACCGTGCCCAGCTGGACGCTCAGCCCTGAGTGCAGCTGGACCCAGTGTGTTACTGTGATCTCTCGCTTTGGTACCCCACACCAGTGGGCAGGCTCCTGCAGGCAGCATGGGGGGAAGGGGGTACATGGGGCTCCCCCACCACCCTGGGCACAGTCGGCTCTCTGCTGTGGGGTGCTGGGCTTACGTGGTGCATGCCACGGAGCTCTGGCATACATTTAGGACCATTACTGCTAATTTTGGAGTGTAACGCTGCCCAGCGGCCAGCAAGCAATCGCTGACCAGCTGCCTTCTCCCCGGCCCTCGACCTTCTTCTGGGTCTGCAGAGAAGGGACAGCAAGAGACACAGCCAGCGATGCATCCCTTTGCCCTCAGGTTGGTGCTGTCCCTTGGCTTGAAGGCCTCTTCCTCACCTATGGGGACCGACCCCCATAGGCTGGGTTGGAACTTGCCAGAAACCAGCTGAGGTGGAAATAAAAGTTTTTTACCCACAGCTTGGGCAGGTTTCCACTGGGATGGTGGGCGCCCAGAGCCCCCTTTCACTTTGGATGGACCACAATTAGTCCCAAACATATCATGGCCAGTAGTTTGTGCTTAGCCCTACTCGAACAGATTTAGTCAGGTCATTTCCAAGGTGATTACTGGAAAGGAAAAAGGAGGCAGCAGAGAAGATGGGATTTACCTTCTGGGTCTTGTACAGCACCTCCAGGATGTTGCTGAGCAGCTCAATGCTGGCATCTTCCTCTTCCCCCTTCTCAATCAGCTCCTCCAGGATGGGCACTGCCGTCAGCAGCAGCAGCTCCCGGCACTCTGTTGGGGCAGACAGGGAGGCACGGGGCTGGTGGGTGCCAGCACCACCCCGGCACGGGAGAGGACCGGGAAGGAAAGGGACCAACAGGACAGACAGGACCAGCATGATGCCTGGTCTGTGCTGCAGCCTACACACACGGAGCTGTCAACTTCTTCCTTGGATCTTTGGAAAAACATTAAATTCTGGTGGGAAGACTCCACCACAAAGAATTCATTGCACCCTGTTACACAGTTACTTATCCTCTCTGCTAAGCTAAACTGACATAGAAAAGCCTCATCTCTGCTCTGTTAAAGGTGCTTACCATTCAACTAAAGAGATGGAGACTTTTTAAACTGGACACCACCTAGATAAACCAGAGTCTCTAGTGCTGAATACATGAAAAACCCACGCTCTTCCTATTACATATTACTCTCTTCCTCTGCCCCAGGGCTGGCATTTGTGTCACCATCCTGCACTGACAGTGCCACGTTGCTGCTTATAACCGTGGTAGCACTGCAAAAGTGGGGGAAAACGTTTCTTTATTGTTTTCTTGGTGGCACGACTGTCTGCCATTGTTGGGCAAAGAGGAGTGGTGTTGTACCATCTTCCGGGGGTGTGGGGAGGGATTCAGGGAAGGACCCAGGGTAGGACACAGGGACCACTCGCAGGATCGTGGTGGCTCAGAGCAGAGCTGGAGCAGGCAGCAGAAGGTGACCTGCCACCCACACTCAATGGCCAAGTTAGTCACACTCACGTTGCCTGCTCTGGAAGTCTCCATGGGCAGAGATGCAAAATGGTTCCTGCTTGCCCATGGCTGAGGTGCTCCCCTGAGCCTCCCTGCTGCAGCTGAAGGCCAGGACCCCTGGCCCAGCTCCCCACTGCTCCTTCTCTTTGAAGATGCTGTGTGGATATTTCACAGCTCATTGTGTCTCGCCCATGCCCTTTCCTGCCCCAAGTCCCCCAGGCATTTCTTCCTTACCCCCTCTTCTAAGCTCTGCTTCTCTCACTGCTTTCTTCTGGAGTTTCTGAGCAGGGTGCAGTGTGCTCGCCTGCACCACAAGTTTCTGAGCAGGGTGCAGGGTGCTTGTGTGTCCAAGAGATGCGCCCTCTGTGAGAGCTGCATCGCTGAGCCACTCTGCTCCCTTGTCACAAACCCCTCCTACAGCATTGCCACCACCCTGGGCTCTGTCCTCTGCTTGCTCAGTGATAGCTTTCACACTAATTTCTTAAACTTAAATATGGTCTATGTCTTCCAAAACCTTTCCTCCAACTTGTTGAGATTATCTTAAATCCTGAGTCTGTCCTCCAGTGTGCCTTCAGTCGCTTCTGCCTTGCAGGGAAAAATTTACCAAGTCTACTCTTTTTTCTATCATCCAGATTACACCTATGAATACCAAAGAGCATCAGAGTCAGGGCAGACCTGGAGAATCCTACTCAATACATCCTTCTAGTCTGACACCCCCCTCCTAGACCATCCTCACACTGACTGCACACTGCTTCAGCTAAGCCATATTTCTCTCTGCAGCCTGGCAGCATTTTAGGCAGCAGAAGAGGTTCACTCCAATAGCACCAGCTGCACCCTGGTGAGGGCTTGGGCAATGCACGGTTCCATCACAAGTTCAAGGGAATTGCCTCCCTCTGCAGAGCCACCCCAGGCACAGTCACTGTCTCAGGGGCAGAGGAGGGGTCCCTGAGGCAGGAACCCATCCCTGTGCGATGCCCTGGCTCCCCCGAGAGCTCAGCGTGGGCAGTGCCACCAGGAACCCCCAGTGCCCTTTCTCACCGTAGGACTGGAAGATCTTGCTGTTGACGATGTCGGTCAGGGACTGCAGCTTCTGCCTCAGCAGGCGCTGGGGTGGCAGGTTCCCAATGAAGTCCCGCAGCAAGGCCCTGCCATCCAGGAGAGAGGATTTAATGAGTGTTAAATATGGGGCGTGCAAGAACCCCGCTTGTTTTGTAGCACCTGCAGCCCCTTTCCTTCTGCAGAAGACAAACGCAGTAGCAGGGGGTTGGGTATGGATTGCTCCTGTGTTTTTGGTCAGGACAGGGCTGCTGGGCAAGGGGGAGCCGCTCGATGAGGGCAGAGCTGTGCGGGGACGTGCAGGGCAGGATGGTCCCACCTCACAAACCCACAAGGCAGCCTGTGCCCACTGCAGATGGCCGCGTGGAGACACCCCATGTAAAAGTCCTGCCTGAATTCCTGAAATGGACCTAGCAGGGACTGAGGGTTTCCAGGCTCAGCCCCTGCCTGAAGCACAGGCTACTACTGGAATTGAAGCAAAACCCTCCCTCAGTTTAGAACTAGGAAGGGGATAAGGATGCAATTCCCAGGCATCAGGAAACCTAGACCACTCTGCCTGTCCTTGCCTTCAGCTCAAAGGTGTCAGCCTGCATCCCCGCTGGCAGCTCTGGGACAAGGGGTTGCTCCAGGATGGGAGTCAGGGCAGAGGTGGCTGGGGCAGGTACCGAGCACACCACAGAGCAGGGCTGGAGATGACGGGGGAAATAGGGACCCTACCCCAGCACAGAGGAGTCGAAGATCCCAAACACGTCCTCGAGAATGGAAGGCAGGTACTTCAGGGCTGCTCCCTGCAAAGAGATGAGACGACTGCCTGCACCAGCCCTGCTTTGCTACATGCCTGCAGGGCAGGACAGACTGACAGATGCCGTGTGGGCAGGGAGGTGAGCCCTGGCCTTCTCCTGCCTCCCCCCAGGCTGTGGGTGCTGAGCCCTGGGAAGCCTTATTCACCACCCTTATTCAGTCCCAACTCTTGTTAAAGGTGCTCTGTGCTCAGCCTGGCCCATAGCCGCAGCCCATCGCCCTCACCATCCCTGGGGAAGAGGCACCCAGCTGGGAGCAGCTTCCTCTTGCCAAGCCACCAGCATCCAGCAAAGCACCCAGAACTGCTACGGTCACACACCTCTGACATTGTCAATAAGAATAAGTCTCCAGCTTTTAGTTTGAAACCACATGAACTCCTACAACGTGACTCGGGTCTACAGGCCCTGGTTTGTGTTGCTCCATGCCCCCAGTGGAAGGCTGCAAGAGTAGGGGACACATGGCTACTTGTTTTTTGGAACAGCAAACACACCAACCACAAAGTTTTCTGCATTAAAATCTACTTCATTATGTTTATGATGTGACTAAGGGGCATAACTGACTCGCTGAGTTCTGCTTATCTCCAGCTTTGCCAGGGCAGCTGGTCCTTCAGGCTTCCCCAGGCTTCAAACTGCACTAAAAGCAGTGCTGGGAACCCTGTACCTCCAGGTACAGCTGGGTGCCAGAGGTGGTCTCCACACACTTCTGCACTTCAACATCAGTTTCAGGAGGTTTGATGCCTGCAGATCCACACAGGGCTGACCGCCACACGATTCAGCTCCGGTGGTTTTGGCACGGAGTCCATTGTCTCCCTCTGAGTTACAGTAAGAATTTGAGATACTGGTGCCTATTGCAAATTCACCTAGTTTTGAAAAAGTGCCTGGATAAGCTCCCTTTGGAGACATCCCTTGGAGCACAGAGAACACAGAGATTATGGGCACAGGCTGGACAAGTCCCTACGTGGGTTTGCCCTGGGAGCACCCGGCAGCAGGACCGAAACCTCTGTGTGGCTCTGACCCCTGGCTGGGTGGCTGCTGCCCACGTCAGATCATTAAAGAGCAAGGCAGACCCTCGGCCCAAGCCCGGGCAGGTCTGTGAAGATCTCCAGTTGCAATTAAAAACTCCATCCCAGATGCCCTGTTGGCCCAGAGCCGGCTCCAGCGGTGGTGGTCACCCATCCTGCTGCCTGGCACCATGTTCCCAGCGAGCTCGGTGAGCTCCAGTGCCCTTTGCTGGAGTGGGCTCTGCCCTTGCCTGTGGCACTAAACGATGCCCCAGCAACATCTTCTCCCTCTGGGTTTGCAAAGACTGTGACTGAGTTGTCCATTAGCTTCTCCTAGTTGACTGAAATAGTGTTAATTTCCATTAAACACGCCAGACCCCGAGTTGTTTCTGCAGCTCTTGCAAGCCCTTCTCCAATACTTAGATTCCTGTTGCAACCGAGGGCAGCAAGGGCACAGAAGCTCCCCTGTTATCCAGCACTGCCGCTGCCACCCGTGCCCCCTACACCGGCCACGGCAGCCTCTGGCAAGTCAGCAAACACACAGAGATGTCTGAGCTGAGAGCCATTTCCCCCAGGACCCAAAAAGAAATGCCCATCCCAGCATGACAGTTCTCCGTTTGTAAGGCCTCTTTTTTTTTAGCACTGAGATGATATATATTAAGGAGATTAAAAGTAGTTATTTTAATAAACTTACACAATGCTAATTTTAAATCAGAATGCTGGATAAAGTCAGACACTTGTTAGTCTCGCCTATTATGTCAGTTATCTTAGTCAGTCACATTCGTAACTTCAAAAAAGTAACAGCTAAATTTGATTTTTTTTCATTAAACTCCACGCTTAGTAAAGCTGCATTGATTAACATTAATTATACTGCCATCCTTTAACTCTGAATTGATTGCATCCTCTCCATGACTGAGCGGGGATCAATGGTCGGCCTCTTTGGTCGACAGTTAGCAAGGTCATCCGATTCACCTTTTAAAAAATGAGCTAATATAGAATTTTTCCCACTCCTCGGGAATTTTTCCAGTGTTACAAGACTTCAAGCCCCCTCTTGCTGGTTTTTCATGGTGAGAGTGTCAGCCTGGCCACAACGTACAAATTGTGTCCGGTTCCTCCCCAGCCGCAGAACAGCAATGTTTGTTCAAACCAGCTGCCCTGCCCGTGCCATCACTGGTGATGCTCTGGTGGAGCTGGATGATGGACCACTGGGCCTGGTGGTCGTGGGCAGGGAGCCCAGAGCAGAGCTGGGATGGGTTTCGGGGCCCAGCAGTTGCCAGCCTGGGGCAGGACCTCCATCTAGTGTGTGTGGCAGCAACCATCACCTTTGTGTGACGCTGGTGGCAGGCTATCCTGCAGAAACCCACCCACATGCCAGCAACCACAGGCAAAGAGTCAGAGCAACCTCAAGGGAAAGAGTCAGAGCAACCTCAGAGAAGCTCTGACTGTAGACAGACAGTCATGAGGACCCCCAGGAAAACACCGCCCCCGATCTGGGCTGTGAAATTCAAATGCAAACCCAAATACTCCAAGGGGCTGAAGGTGGCTGGGACCAACTCCTCCACTCCACCCCCCTGATCTGCAGGTAAGCCTGGACATAAACCAAGGAAAGATGGAGGGGAGCAGGATGTCCTTGTCAAGGCATGAATAAGGGGAAACGTGCACCCCCTGCCATCTCTGTGTGCCTGTGTGGGCTGTCTCCAGGCACGAGACCCAGTTTGGGTCCCCTGAAGCAAGCTGTGCTGGCAGCAGCATGACGCTCTGCTCAGCACCTTGGCAGCTGGCATGACCCTAAGTGTTGGCTTAAGCCTGTACCCCAGTCCCACCTCAAAACTCAACTTCTTCGGGTCCAGAGAAAACCAGGACTCCAGGAGGGAAGCAGTGGAATGAGGGAAGCTCTTTTCAAGGGTCCTCTGGGTATGGCAGGGAGCGGTTCCAACAGAAGCCTTCATCTCCTGGCTGGAGCTGTGCAAGGCAGCTTCACGCAGGGAGCAGGTACCTTCCACCTCCACAGCAGGGCCACACTCCAGTCACAGTGTTTATCGGGGATGCTGGAGGTATTTGTCTGAAGAGCTGCTGCTGCTCTCCAGCTAGGACCATGCCGTGGGTTCAACCCTGGATCCCAGCCTGACACCAGGACACAGAGCCAAAAGAGTCTCGGCCTCCTCTCCACAGCTCCAAGTAGTCGAAACAGTTCCAAACCTCCTAGCCTGAAGCAGTCCAACAGAGGACCAACTCTCTCCATAAGAGAGGTGGCCTTTGCAGGAGTGTTGCAGCTAAGGAGCTATTATCAGCTCTGCCATGGGCTGATCAGATAATTGCAGCTTTAACAAAAAGAGTAGGCAGAACCGGATGAAGCTGCAAAGCTTACATCACCCACTAACCAATCTTTTGAGTATCACCTTCAGCTGCTAGTAGATGGCAGCTGGTCGTCAGATGGAGATGCAGGAAGCTTGCAAGTTCTGTAAAGCAGCCACAAAGCCCACTGAGAGAACAAGGAAAAAAAAGTTCTCTCCTTGGAGTACCTGCTCAAGATGTTCAGCAGGCACCACCAGGGCTGGATATAGCAAGACCCAGCAGCTGGGGTCCAGCAGGAACCAGTGCAGGACGCAGCACGAGAACTGTGGCCGGGGTGACTATGGGTCAGGACACCAGGGAAACTACAGGACCCTCCAGACAGTGGACCAATGGCAAGGTCGGGCAGAGGTACCAGGAGCCAGGTAGAACGAGGCCAGGCACTTGGTCTGAGGCTCAGAGGGGAAGAGGCCAGGATTTTGCTGGCTCATAAGCCCACAGTGGTGCTTCCCAAGGTCAGGGCCTCTTGAGTCAGAAATGTCTTTATATTTAAAAAATCTTGGGTGGATTTTAATTCCACAGATCAGTACAGCTGTTTGCAAACTTTCAGCATCCACAGCCTGCTCCAAGGAGCAGATACAGACCATCACAAAGGGCTTAACAGCTTCACCACACAGTAGATAAATGAGCACTGCTTTTGGTCATTTCACAAGATACTCCCTCCTTCCCAAGTCAGGAGAGACCTTGAGGAACCATTTTCACCTCCTACCCTACTCTTCAGATCAGAGGCAAATCTGCAGCTCCCTGCTCGTCTCTTTGCCAGGATGGAGGGGTCTGGAATGGCCAGGTAGGTGATCCCACCTGAAAGCTGCCCCATACACCTGGTCACCCTTTGCTGAGGGTTTTCCAGCTCAACTGCACCCTCTGAAACATGACCATGGAGCCCATCACCGTGCATTTAAAGTTAAGGGATTTCTTGCTTTTAAGACCATTTTCTGATTTTCACTTCCATGCTGAATAATTTCACCCAGGCACTCTCTCCCCCAGTGATACACTTTGTTGGTGACGTGGGAGAAACCTCATCATCATAGCGTCTGTGGAGCAGCAGAGCCAGCGGTGAGCACAGAGGAGGACAAGTGATGGCAAGGAGGAGACCCGGCTGACACCACGCTCGGGACGAGTCCACACTGCACACCGTGATGCAGCTGAGTGCGAAGCCATGCTCAGAAGTACCAAACACAAGCTGCATCGACAAAATTGCAGCTTTAAAGTTGGGAGGCAATGACCAAAAATGCCCTGGAGGACGTTAATGAGAAACAATCCCGATGCTGCCCTGCACCGATGGAACGAGCTCCCCTTTCGGCCACCCTCTAAGGAGCCACCACCACATGATGTATGGGAAGACCTTTCCCCTCTGCCCTGGACAGTGGCCGCTCTACTCTGGATGCGTCTGCAAGAATTATTTCCTGCAGCCCTGAACAAGGTGCTGAGTGATGCAGAAAAGGCACAGGTGAACGTGCAGCAGTCAGTAACACTGCAGCGCGTGGGGTTACCATAGCACAGAGTCTCTAGAGCAACGGTGTTGAGGTGGAAATCAGAATCACGATCAGTGTTTAGATGAGAGAGGGGATAAGGAGGGACAGCCCTCCTCCTCTCCATAAGGACAGCTGTCCTGTTGGTCTTCAAACTACTATTTTTTTTAAAAATTCGATTAGTTTATAAGGTATTATCTAAGAATGCCATGGAATTATGCAACACGGGAGCAGTACCTACCAGCTGTCCTGGGGGCACCACACGTCCCAGCCTGCAGACAAGGTCCCTGCTTGCACTCTATGGTGCCTCTCTCAGCTGGAAGACCATGGGTGCAGACTGTGTCCCCATCCTCACCACTGGCACGTCACCAAAGGGAGACCGACTCAGCCCCAGCACTGGCTCCTGCCTCCTCTCACTAATTGACTTCTCAGAGCACATGTGGGTCTGTCAAGTTCTCCATTCAGCTCCCACCCCCGGCACCATCACACCAGCAGCTGGAGAATCTTGACACCAGCTGCTGGTAAAGGATGCAGCTCTGCCCATGGGAATCCATAGTGCAAAGGGTACCATTTATGCTCTCCCTTAGACCCCCCATGCCAGCCTGGTCCCAGGGTGCAGGGAGTGGGGCCAGGCCAACTCAAGGATGGGGACAAGCCAGGAACCCTCCTGAGACCCTCTTCTCTAGGAAATGGCATGTGCATAGCCAGGAGATTGCTTGCCCAAGCTGCTGATCCCAGCCCATGCCATGGTCCCTGACACCAGCATAACGCAGGATTTTGTGGTCTGAGGCTTTGGGGAGCTTTGCACCGGGGGCAAATGTGGGGGTCCTGGGGGATAGCGAGGCAACGGCTGGTGTCATTTCTGCACAGGCAGTCGGTGTCACCCCCACTGTGTGGCATTGTCCATCCCGCCACACACCAGAGCTGAGCCCCCCTGCAGCACCAGCCCCCTGCCATACCTGGGAGACCAGCGTGGGACCCTCCAGCGGGGACTTCATCAGCTGATTCAGGGAGAGGAAGAACCGCTGCAGTGATTGCTGGAACTCGGCCGTCTCCTTCCCCTCATAGAGCCTGCAACAGCCAGAATCACCGTACTGTCACAGCACCCCCACCGTATTGTGTGCCTTCCCCCTATGGGTGTCACCTCCAACCCCAATTAATTATGCTCCTCACTGACCATTTGCCATAGCTGGGTCCAGCAGCGAGCCCCAGCACGGCCACTGCCCCAAGATGCCAGGGCCAGCCAGAAGCAACGCTTCAGACATGCAGAATTACCCATATCAAAGACTGCTATCTGCTCTCTTACAGTATTCACATATACATCACTTACACATACTCACACATGCACTCTTTTTTAAAAAAAAAACAAACCAACCAAACTCTTTTACATGATTTTGTACACCAAAGTCCTCTCAAAGGAGGTTAGGATCTTCCCACCTGAGCAGGAAACCTCCTGAGCCCTCCAGCCTGAACACGACCTGAGTGACCAGTTGCAGAACGAATCAAACACGTGGGGAATATTAGCCATGAGACCTGCGAAACTGCGAGGAAGTTCCAAAGCTGCTAATCAAATGCATAATCATAAGCAGAAAGTCACCGTAATAACTCATTGTGGAAAAAAGGTCGTATTTGAGCTAATTCACCCCATCCATTGACACGGCGAACGAAGCAGTGAGCCCTGCTGGGGTGGGATTTGCAGGGACAGAGGGGTGAAATGAGGGATAAAATGCTGATCTCCCCATGGCTGTGGAAACAGACACATCCTCCAGCCTGAGCTGAACCCCTGCACGCCGACCACCACCGCGGCAAGCTAAACGTGTTCAGTTCTTAATTGTGTTTCGGTTTCTAATTGCGCATACAGCAGCAGAACAAACAAGGTCTGTCATTTTTTTTTTTTTTTTTGCTTAACAGCTATTTTTATCGAGCCTAGGTTTTGTAAAAACTTTGCTGCTTGGTTTTATATAATTACAGTTGAATAGTTCCCCTTTCAAATTCATCTTTCCTGTTCCGGTAAACGAGCCCAGGGGGACGTAGGAAACACGGCAGGTTTGGCAGCGATAACGAGCCTGTTGATCTGCCCGAGGCATCTCAGATGTGCTCAGACAAATGCATCGGGCCGAGCAGCGGCTGGTTTACAGCCCTCCGCCGGCTTCCACGTCAACGCAAAGCTTAGACTAACTCAAGGGTCCCTCCCTCTCACCCTCAATGTTAAAAGTTACTAAACAGCGGGAGAGCCCCCGGCAGCCCCCTGCTTCCCCCAGCCCCAGAGACTGGCTCAGCTGCTCTCCCTGACCCAAAACCCCACCAGAGGCCAAGAAATTGAAAGAAGTCTGTCTGTGTTAAAATAAGCTAAAGGAAATTAAGGTCCACATACAGCATCTACTCTCACAGCAATGATACATTGCAACGAGCACCAATTACTAGAGATTTAATTATTTGGTAGATTTTCACAGTCCCTCTTTTTAATGATTCCGCTCATGACTGACTGGCATGGATTTTCAAGCTCACCTCCATCATAAACTCTTGCCTACAAAATTCTGTTGTTTTTACCTTAAAGAGAGCATGCGTGAGTACGATACACTGTTTTAACAATTGCAAGACATATCAGCAACACTGATTTCTGAACTTTTAAGGGTGTAATGACTCAAACCAGCACAGTATAAAGCAGTCAGAGCGTGCAGTTCAATTAAGCCAAGATAACGGCTGATTTGCATCGCTGCAGCAGACGTGGGTCAGATGGGTCTTTAATTTATCGCTGACGTATCGGTTTGGAGGATCTCATCAAGAAAACTGGCAGGCAGAGCCCAGTCCTTGAGCCCGATGCCTCTTGGGTGTAAAGACACTGGGTATGGTCCTGCCTCGGCTCCTGCAGCTTTGGGCTCCGGTACGTAACGGAGCTCCAGGCGCAGCACAGAAATCCCACAAGCACCGTCAGTGAAGCGGCAGGAAAAATCATCCAGCCACCAGCTCACTAAGGAAATCAGCACGGACTGCAATAAAAACCCTGCTGAATATCATTTACTTGGGAAGGGTCACAGCGCAGCTCTCGGGAAGGGACACCCTGCTTGCAAACCCCCGGAGCAATTCCCCAGGAGCTTTCAGCCGGACGGTGGCTGGAGCCCAGCAGCTGTGGCAGCCTTTGGGGACACCGGGGACTCCAGCAAAGTCCTTGCAGGAGGGAGGCCAGTGGGAATGCTGTGCGGGAATGCTGTGTGGGAATACAAGTGACCAGGTAGAGGGTGCAGGGGAGTGAGAGGCCAGTCCTCGCAGGGGTGCTGGGCTACCCCAGGGGCAGGAGAGGGGATGAGCAGGGCAAGGGCAGAGCCCACAGGTGTTGCCTGCAGGAACTGGGGGGGCTGAGTGAGGCTGGGCGAGGGGGCTATGAGCTGTGAAGCAGGTGGCTGTGGAGGGATGTTGGCAAGAACAAGTGACCCCAGCTCCCCCTGCACCGGCAGGAGAGCGGGTCCCGCATGGGACAAGCCCTGGGGTGATGATAAGCACTTTCAGGAAAACTTTGCCACCCTCAGTGGCAGCCAAAAAGCAGAAGCAGCCAGAGGAAGTGTCAGGGAGGAAGCAGCGAGTAGGAGACCATGTCACCCTGCCATCAAAGCCCCAGTTCCCCCAGCCCCGGCCCCGAGGCGACAGACCCACGCGGGCGCCGGGGGGGGCACTGGGTTACCACAGCTGGAGCCGGAGACAGGAGAGGTCCCCAACATTAGGAAGGGTGCAGGGAGCTTTGAGGGGCTACAACAGACCCTGTGTGCCCCAGCACGGTGCAGGAGGTGCCAAAGGGGAAGGTGGCTGGAGATGTGGCATGGCATCTCCCTGGAGAGAGAGGGCTGGGAGCACGTTCCCACATTTTGGGCACACGTTCCCACATTTTGGGCACAGAACTTCCATGGCCGGTGCCAGGATCTAGCCCCTTCGCAGCCCACTGGTTCCCATGGCAGGAGGGGAATCAGGGAGCCCTTTCCCCATGCAGTGGCCACGGAGTTGGCAAAGGGGCTCAGGCAATGAACCTCCTGCCCCAAACCAGCTGGGCCCTGCTTCAATCATCCTCACAGCAACCTGGGATCCTGCTATGAGCTACTTGAGCTGCTCATCTGACTCCAGCAGTAGCACACATAATCAAATAAATACAGCAATCTGCAGTAACTTATTATAATTACAATCTAATTTCTTTAAATTATAGACTGTGTACAAATTGTAGCACCGTTTAAAGTATTTAAAAGATCTAAGGAGTCCGTGTTATTGCGCTGTTAAGATCAGTAAGATAAAGGGAAGATGAATAAAAACACTAAATGTCTTCAGGGATGTCTTCATTCCAATGCAAACTAATTCACAGGGCTGTTTGCAAGTGCTCCATATAATTAATTTTCTCTGCCAGAAGTTCTAGAAACTGGGGAATTTGCTCTGTATTTTCACATATCACAAGGAGGTAGACACCTCGGCCTAATGCTGGAGCACCCTAGAGCTCTGGAGCAGTTGCCTGGCCACGAACAAGACCCTGAGAAGGGCTGGCAGGTGAGAGCGATGAGGAAGGACAGACAGGGCACGCTGGCAGACCCAGCACTCTGCATCAGGAGCTACATGAGGAACACCCAGCAGACAGCAAAGATAAAGTGGGGGCAAAGTGAGATCTGAGAGTCCCTGTGGACGCCAGGAAACCCAACTCAGCTCCTCATCACAAGCAGGGCACAGAGCACCATCGGGGACACCAACACATGTCCTGGCACCTCTGCACAGTGCTCAGGACTTTGGGTGGAGGAGACAGAGCCTGGGCTCCTGCTCTGCTCCCTGGAAAACACCCTCCTGCTGAGATGTGGCCCCGCAGGATGGGGCAACCCTGCTGTTTTCCCAGTGCAGGCTGGCGATGCTGCGTGCAGAGGGACCTCACTTCCCACCTCTCCCTTGGGACGCTTCAGCTTTCAGTGCCATGTACTTGGAATGAAAGAGGAACGTGACTTGCTTTTTCTGGTAACTCTAATCAGTTGTGTTTTCGGTTTTCTACTTCAGCCCAGCAGCACGACCAGGCTCACCCACGCCTGCCCAGGGGAGGCTTGTTTGTCCCATCACACAGATTAGGACATGAACTCCGTTCCCGTGGGGAATAAACAAAGCTAGGTCCTGGTAGGAGTCTGGAGGTACCTAGGGCAGATATTGACCTTATCCTGAGCAGCAACAAGGAACCATGGAGGCCCCCCACCTCCTTACCCTGCTATCACTGAATCAAAGAAGGGTTTGGGACGGAAGGTCCCTCAAAAATCGCTCAGTTCAAACCCCTGCCATGGGCGGGGACACCTTCCACTACATCAGGTTGCTCAAATCCCGTCCAACCTGACCTTGGACACTTCCAGGCATGGGGCGTCCACAACCCCTCTGGGCAACCTGTTCCAGTGTCTCACTGCCCTCACAGTTAAGAGTTTCTTTCTTATGTCCAATCTACATTGAACCTCCTTCAGTTTAAAACCATTACCCCTTGTTCTGTCACTAAAGGACAAGTAAAAAGTCTCTCTCTCTCTTACAGCCCCCTTTAGAGCTTGGGATGAGCTTAGCAGAAGGATGAGCCGCTGGACCAGGACAAATTGTGGGGGGGTATGGGGAGCTGGCCCAGGCACCCCTTCCCCAGGCCCTGGGGCCAGCACCGTGCCACCTCATTTTGCTGCAGCACAAGAGTAAGTGCAACGTTTCCCTTTCCCTCTCCAAGGAAAAAACTGCTAGAAAACTCCCAAACAGCAGAGGCCGGGCAGGCAGAAGCTCTCCGGGAATGAACTGGAAGAGCATGGCTGGATGCCAGAAAACCTTTCCAGTCACAGTGTCGGCTGCGCAGAGGAGCAGGCTGACCGGGGAATTTTTGCCATCTCCATAGTGGGAGGTTTTTAAGAGCACATTGGAAAAACCCACCCATCAGGGGCAGCTTGGGCAGAGCCAGCCCTGCCTTTGGCAGGAGGTCACTGCAGGTCCCTCTGGCCTTATGCACATGGTGTCTGGGGTAGCTGTACCCAAAGGAGCTGGGCATTTCCTGATGCCACGTGCCATGGCAGCAGGGGTCAGGTCAGGGCCTGACTGTACAGAGACAGAGCAAAACTATGGGACTGCTGCAGGGAGACAATGTGGGCTGCGTGCCAGCCTGGGGCTCACGGGCAACGCCACAGCTATGCCACCAAAGCCAATCTCACCAGCACCACGCGCTCAGGCTTTCGATCGGCACACACGCGGCAGGAGTCGGCAGCAATTAGCCCGACGGAGGGCAAACCACAGGCTTGCTTCACCCTGATGCGGGTGTGTTGCCTCACCGTCAAGTCACTTTGCAAACACTGAAACGCCGCTCATCAGCCGGAGAGCGGTTTGTGCCATGGCACCTATCCTGCCACAGCCCCTCACACCACAGGAGCTCTCCCACCCCGAGACAGAGGGCACTGCCCGCTGCCTGTGCCAGACCTGGACTGCTCCAGCAGCAACCGGAGCACGCTGTGCACCAGAAAACTCCTGGAAACCTCAGGGAGAGGAAGCGCAGTGGTGGAAGAAAGCCTGGCTGGGGACCAGCGGACACAGCGGCACATCCGCAGAGTGCTGGGAGCCATGGGTGCCACCCCTGGGTGCCACAGCCAACCCAAGCAGCTGTCACCTCACCAGGCAGGTCAAGGTGCCAAAGACGAATCCCCAGAGCCAATAATTGGCACTAACACTGCTCCCGTGGCAGATGGACCCCCCATGGGACCTTTGCTTTTCTCCCTCCCGCAGACCCTACCCCCAGGGATGAACACTCCAGCAGCGCTGGTATAGTAGCCCGGCACAGCGTGGCACCTGGAGCAGTGGGAGCAATCGCTGGTACTCACTGGGCAAAGAGGTGCCGGGAGCGGACGATGAACTTGAAGACGTACTCCAAGGCCTTGAAGGTGCGTGTGAGCGGCTCGCAGGGCTCCCCCCGGCTCGCTTGGTCCACGTATTGTGTCAGCACTGAGATCAGCTTCCTGCAGGACGGTGACACGTGAGGCCAGGGCTCAGCAGGCTTCCCAGCATCGGCTGAGCCATGCCATGCTGCCTGCCAGATGCCCTCCGGGCTCCGGCCCCTTCCCTCCCCACGCCTGCCATCCCAGCCCCATCTCTCCCGTGCCACAGCGATGGGGTACGCACTTGTAGGCGAGGGTGGCACTGAAGTGCTGGCGGATGTAGGCCTCCAGGACGGCGTTGAAATGCTGGAACTTCTTGTCAGCCACCAGCCCCACGATGAAAACCTGGGGGGAAGAGGGTAGCAGGCATGGCTCGGTGCGGGCAGCAGGATGCCCAGATGCCTGCAGCCATAGCCAGAGTGGCATTGACCCCTCATGGGGGCTGCTGGAGTCGCCAGAGCCTCCAGCATGCCTGCCCGTTCTGCCGGGACAGGCAGACCTCTGAGACAGAAAGCCCAAAACAAGCCACAAGCCCAGTGGCTGCAGAATTTTTCATGACCAGCTTGCGCAAAGCTCACACCATTACCGACCCCGGGTGTCCCATGAGAGCTACCCTGACCCCAGTGCTCCCCTAGTCCCATCACTGGAGTGACTCTTGTTTCAGGGTAGGAGAAACACCTTTGAATCTTTCTGGAATTGTCCCCTGGAGGGACAGCTGGGCTCTACTGTCCTGAGGCACCATAGCAGAGTCAGAGGCACTGTACAGCTCTGAGCACAGCTTGTCTGGTCAGATCAGTGAGCCCCATCTCAAACCCACCCCAGTCTGACCTGGGCCCATCCTGCACTGGTCAGTGGAGTCAGACCCATGCTCAGTGTGTGCAGGGAAGCAAGTCCTGCTTACCAGGGCATCAAAGACAAGCGTGTCATAGACATCCGTGTCTGCATTCTCCATCATGATGGAGAACAAGGCATCCAATGTGTCCTGGAGGAACTGGAAAAGACAAGAGGACCATGAGGGCTTGAGCGTTAACTCACAGCATCATCCTAGACCCATCTCTTACTGCAGGAGTGACCTGCCTTTCTCAGCCTGAGGTGTCTGCCCCTTTGCCAGGACATGACTCCCTGGCTTGGCCTGTCCCCAGGCAGGCAGCCCACTTGCCCCAATAGCCCCAGCAGGGCTCCCCAGGGTCAACTGGGCAATTGCCACAGGCAAAGGCAGCACCTCTCCCCAGGGAAGAGGCACTGAGGCCGTGCAGGATGCTCCCAGTTTGCCCAGTCCAGCCCCAGCCCAGGGTGGCTCCCCGTGCTCCAGCAACTGCTCTCGGCGAGCTTGGCCAGGCTGCCAGGAAACTCCTGGTGCCCACACCGCCACCTCTGGGAACTTTCACATCCCTCTGTCCCCCAGGAAGCAGCCACAAGAGCCCAGGAGCAGGGAAGGAAGGGGGTGGGAGGGAAGATCCCAGCACCGTGGGAGCGGGGAAGGTCCCGGCTGTACCTTGATGACCTCCCCACCGTCCACGTTCATCAGCTTTTGGAGGTTCCCAGAGAGGAGGCTGGGCTTGGAGCGCCACTTCAGCAGCCCCAGCAGGTTGACTGGGTGGGAGGAAGGGGAGAGTCAGCACACCTTCACTTGCTGCCAGACCCACATGTAACCCACCCTCCAATCTCCCTTGTCCCACCATCACCACCCAGGGCAGCCAGCACAGAGAAACCCCATCCCGGGGGATGCATTGCCACTCGCTGCTGGCCCCATGCTGGGGGAAGCAAGGGGAGAGCACCCGTCGTGCCTGAGCTCTTGACACTCCATTGTGTGGCTGCACGGGCAGGCGCTACCATCCTCTTTACAAGCCCACGGGAGAGAAACTGAAACCTGAAACAGCAGGTCTCAGCGCTGGAGCTGCGGCTTCCCCACGAACCTTTCAGAGAGACCTCAGCAGGGAGGCTGTGGGTCACCGTCCTCCCCACATTCATGCCCTCCACTGGCTGGACCATGGCAGGTCTGGGACCCGGCGAGGGTCTCCATGCCCCTTGCGCCTGCCCCACCATCCCAGCCACGTGGCCACTTGCAGTGGCCGCTTTGCAGCTCCTCTCCTGCGCCAAGCAGAGCCAGCCGCTGGCCCCAGATGTGCATGGGGCCCTGTGCCAACGGGCCAGCACCATTCCCAGGGAGTTGCCGTGGCACAGCGCTGCCGGGAGCCACCAGGACCCTGCCAACCTCTGACTGCCTGTGCAACTGCTGCTCAGCACAGAAAGCTTCCTGACTTCGGTACCACAAAAGCATAAAACTCAGCTAAATAAGAGGTTGTTACTGTAGAAGCCGTAATTGTGCCGCAGGAAGGGAATTAACTGAACACCAGTGGCCCCAAGCCCCGCTTGCACCGAACCGCAGCAGCCCCAGACCCCGGCAGCGATGAGTCACCGCACGCTGCGTCCCCCGAGCTGCGAGGCTGTTGTCCCCGAGCCCCCAGCCCCGCGTCAGGGCTGCGGTTTCCCCGGCTGCGTCACTGCACTTCAGCAAAAAGCAGGACGAAGCGTTTCCCTCCGCTGGCCTTGCAGAGGCAGCGCTGCTGGCCGGGAGGGAATCCCGGCTTTCCCCTGCGCTCTTCCCCTGGCCAAGCACCACTGCCACTCGCCTCCCGAGCATGCTGCCCGCCCGCTGCCGGTGCTCCCGTGCAGCGTTTAACTCTCCAGGCAGCTGGGGACATCACCTCCAGGCATTCATAGCAGCCTACCAGTATCTGAAGGGTGCCTACAGGAGAGCCGGAGAGGGGTTCTTTCTCAGGAAGTGTAGTGACAGGACAAGGGCTAATGGTTTTAAATTGGAAGAGGGGTGATTTAGATTAGATTTTAGGAAGAAATTCTTTACTGTGAGGGTGGTGAAGCACTGAAACAGGTTGCCCAGAGAAGTTGTGGATGTCCCATCCCTTGGAAGCGTTCAAGGCCAGGCTGGATGGGGCTTTGAGCAACCTGCTCTATTGGGAGGTGTCCCTGCCCATGGCAGGGGGGTTGGAACCTGATGTTCTTTAAGGTCCTTTCCAACTCTAACCATTCTAAGAGTCTATGATTCTATTACGGTGGAGGTGTGCGTGCCGTGGTTCCCCCAAGCTGGACGCCTGCGGGGGCACTCGGAGAGGGGCAGCCCCATCAGCCCTCCCGTCCCGCAGGGCCAGCGCCGGGTTGCTGGCTGCCAGCCCCGCTCCCCCCGCTCGCTTCAGAGGGGCACGTGCAGCTCTTCGGTACCCGCCAGCCCTCGCTCAAGGTTGCCGACACCTCTTTGTTCTGCCAGCTCCCAAAACATGTTGTACAAGGCAAAATCCCATCTGCGAGTGCTGATGCGTCTGTGCTGAGGTGGCACGTAGGCTCTTGGCTGCCCTGCAATGAACCGCGCAAAGCACCCCGGGGCCAGAAGCCCACGCTAGTTAACTGAGGACAGCGTTTAAAAACGGGTAGCCCCAATTCCCACCCTGATTTTGAAGGGTCCAAAAAAGGTCACCCTCCATGGTGACGCTCAGCAGCTCGCTCCAGCTCCCAGCTCAGAGCCACCGCACAGTCCCCCAAGGGCACGAGCGATTAATTACCATCTGCAAGGGTCTGCAGCAGCCAAGAAACTGCTAACTACCCACCACTGCTGGCAGCGGCTCCACGCCCCCAAGGTGGGAAAAAGCTCCTGGAAACACTTGCAGCCTGTTATTGTTTGTTCTCATTCCTCCGCCTTGGAAAACTAATCTGCTGCTAACTCAGGAGGGCTCAGGAGACAGATAAGCCAAAAGAGAACCTTAATAAAAAGGAGGAAAAAACGAGAAACTCTCCAAGTGACAGCCTGGAGCTGTCGACCCAGCGATATGCAAACAGAGCCTGCAGCAAACCACATCCTACTCGAAGTGTGGGTGCTGGGGCAGAACCTGGATCGCCGGGGCGGCGAGCAGGGCAGCACCATCCCGGCTGCAGGCGTTCCTGCTCACTCCCACTCCTCACCAAGGGACAGCAGCCCCCCAAAGCCCCCCAGGACCGTGCTGCCCTGCCAGGAGCTGCCATTAGCCTTGGCAGTCCCGACCGCAGCAAAACGCTAATTCAGCATTCACTGTTCCTGCTCTCCCCGTGTGTTCGGTGTGCCATCCCGGTGCCATTTGTGACGGGATTGAGCCCCACTCCAGCCCCACTGTGCCAGAGGGGGCCAGCGCTGGCACGGCAGCACCAGCACCATGTCCCACAGTCGCTGGCAAGCGCCGGCGGGCAGCAGCTGGAGAGAAGGCTGCTGGCAGAAGCGTGGTGGGTTGAAACGCACCGTGGGGTGGGGACACAGGCCTGCTGTCACCCCCATGGAGAGCTGGAACTCACCGTTCTGGGTCAGCTTCGTGGAGCAGACGAGCGTCGAGATTTGGAAGCTGTCCCGGGCCGACACGGTTAAGCCCGACGCGCCTCCGTTCATGCGGAAGGAGGATCCGGAGAGGAGCTTCGGCTCCGACAGGTTCCTCGTGGAGGGCAGGGTCAGGTATGCACTGGCGTCCTCCAGCTTCCTGCTGTCACCCTGCAAAGCAGAGCAGGGCTCACACCGGGCACCGCAGCCACACGAGAGCCCCATGGGCTTGGTTTTGACCCCACGTAAAGTCCCCTGTGTGGGGGACTTTGCTGTGCAGAACGGGGCAGGGCAAGGAGGTCAGCAGAGCAGCACACAGGTAATGGTGGCTCTCATCTAACAGCATCGTTAGGGCTTGGTAATCGCTGGCTCGTGGGAGTCACTGGGATGGAGGAGCTGGCCCAGGGGAATCGTTCCCTGGGGTGCAGAGCCTGGCGCAGACAGCGCAGCCGGCTCACCTGACATTAATTTCAACAGAGCATCCAACAAAGCTGCTCCCTGCGAGGCTCTGCTGGAACCTGTGCTCAACTGGGACAACCGACTGGGAGAGACGCCGGATCCCAGCCGGTGCCACTCAGAGAGGACACAAGAACCGGTGGGTGGAAGAGCAAGGGGGGAGGCCAGTGACACACAGGAGCCTGGGGCCATGCAGCAGGGCTCTGGGAATAAAACATGCTCCTGAGCACTGCCATGGGGATGGACATGCAGCAGGATACTGACCAGGTGGCTGCCGTGATCCCACGGCCTCAGTATCACCAGCCCGATGGGACATTTCCTGCCATGCTGGGATCTCTCCTCATGGCAGCAAAACAACCTATTTCTTTGTGTCCCCTACTCATGGACTACAGCCACGCTGCCCCGAGCTCACCAGTGCCCACTTACAGCTTGGCATTAGCACATTTTTCTTCCCCTGCCTGCAACCTTGCCCGATAAACTTATTTCTGCTGAGGGTCAAAGAAAGATCGCAAAATTGTTTGTTGCTGGCTTTTCTCTCCACTGAGCGTACCCACAGCGGCCAGCTGACTCGCAGGAGGCTCTGCACTTCTTCCGAGGGCAGCTAAACCCACGTAGGGGAAACTGGCTTCATTTCAGACATTTTTCAACCAGCGTGAGATCAAGAGGTCTGAGGAGCTAAAAGCATTATCATTCACATTCCTCTGGCAAACAAAGATAAAAAGATGAAATAGCTTCTGACTCCCAGAATCGAGCCCCGGTGTTTGCCGGGAAGAGCAGGAGTCAGGCGGGGAGAAGACGAAGTGGGGCACGCCAGCTTTCACTAGCTCAGGGCTGGAGTACGCTGGTGAATGCGACAGTTCAGTAAGGGCTGCAACAACCCTTTAAAGAAAAAATGCATCCAGGAGGGAGGTGCACAGGGCTTGACCTTGCTGCCCCATCTGGCACCAGCAAGTCCCAAAGGCGCTCGGCGATTCTGCCACAGCAGCAGAGGGGACTGTCCCCTGGAGAGCCAGAGATCGTGTCTGCAGCTCTGCAGGCCATGGCAGCATTTAAAGGATTTGGGTGTTTTGCCCAAAAAAAAGCCAAGGAGGAAGGACACAGTAACAATTTCAAAGGCGTAGGAGCTGCTGTGGAAGAGAAATGCGAGCCTGTCCCCGTCCCCAGGCTGGGGGCGCTGCGGGAGGGAGGTTGGGCATCATAAGAGCTATAAATGAGGAACAGTAATGGTAGGACCAGGACAGACTGGCTGACCAGGTGGAGTGAGCCTGTCCCATCAGCAGAAGTGTGCCCAAGCAAGGATGGCTCAGGTAGGGCTGGCCCTTCCTTCGGGCAGGAGGTGGATGGGACTGCCCTGGTGCAGACGGACAGCTGGATGGCAGAGACCTGCAAGGACATATGGGTGGCTCAGCCCCCAGCGGGGCAGCTCCTGGGGCAGGAGCGCTCCAGGGTGACCCAGGGTCAGATCCACAGCACGGTTCTCTGACGTGGGACAACAGAGAGCATAGTGGGTGCTGGCAGCAGCCCATCTGCTGCTGGGACATTATGTAGCTGCAGAAGTAGCCTCGAGGTGCTAAAAGAGCTTCCCTAAAAGGAAAGGAAATGCAGCGATGAAGAGGAACTCCACCAAGCTCATGGGAAGCATTGGCTGAGGCCAGCTGCACAGCTGCCACAGCAGGTGGGAGACAGACCTGCTCACCCAGGAAAGATGCAGGACTTGGGAAGGGAGATGGGTCTACCCCGAGTAACTGTGCCAAGAACATTGCCAAGAACAGCAGGGAAATTAAAGAAAACTTCAGTTAAATACCAGAAGCAGCCAAGGGGCTGAGGTGGGAAGGTCACCACTGCTGGCAAGGAACAATAAAGCGCTGCAGACACACAGAGGAAGAGTCCTGAGATCGCCCCTGCAGTGGGGACCAGCTCGCACCCTCCTGGTCCCCTCACCATGGCCAGCCCTAGCCCGGGAGAGGGTGACACCAAGACAAAGCAAGGCAGCTTGCACATAGGGGTCTTTCACACTCTGGCATCAGAGCCCACTGCGTTTTTTTCCAAATGAATAGTGAATTTTCCCTCCCCACATTCCCTCTCTGTTCTCTCAGAAGAGCAAGCAAGCAGTTTTAGGCAGAAAAACGCTGGTGAAATCAGGTAAAGTGTAGCAAATATCTTCATGGGTACATTCTCTCCTAAGTCAGATACATTTAAGTTACCTTTTTCTAAACAAAACTTGTCATTTGCAAAGGAGCAGCATAGAGATTAGAGACACTGTGTGCAGGGAGCCATGGCAGGAGCCCCCACCATCAAGGACAGAAAGGATGGGAGGAACTGGAAACCCTCCGGGGCACTTTGGGTACGTGCCACCAGTGCAGCAGCTCCAGCAGGGACTGGGACCCCAGCCCCACGCAAGAAGCTACTGGGAGACCCACCACCCTGCAGCCTCCCTGCTTCGAGGCAGGGGGTCTGCCTGCGCCCCTGTACCTTGTAGAGCACCAAGTCGTGCTCCCCGTCACGCAGCGTGGTGCCATCCGGTCGCATCAGCTTCACAAAGGCCATGGAGAAAATCCGCTCGCTTTTGTCTTTGGCTGGAAAAGACGAACACGGGGCGAGGTGAAGCCGGCTCAGGGGGAGCCCGGGGATGCACCCCGCGGGCAGGGAAAGGGCAGCTCAGCTGGGGGCTCCTCCTGAGCCAGCAGCCGGAGGGGGGCTGGGAGGGGGCCGCTGGGGAAATCTGGAGCCCGCCGGCTGCGCCCACGCACAGCGAGACCCCCCTGGGACACTCGGGAGAGGCGGCTGCTGCAGCCTTCAGGAACCTCGCAGGGGCAGAGGCAGCAGCGAGAAGCTGATGGGCAACCAGAGGAGCCACCAGGCTGCCAACACGTGCTGCCTGGACAAGTGGCCATCGGAGAGCTGCCTCTGTGGGAATGAGACGGGTTTGGGGCAAGGCAGGATTTGGGGCCGGCAGGGTTTGGCTCGCGCAGGATCAGACTGGCAAGCGGCAGCCTCAGCTGCAGGTCCCCACAGTGGCCCTGGGGAAGATCCCCGCAGCCACAGGACATGCCCACACCACGTCCCATTACTTCTCAGCTCTGTGAAGGCACCACCAGCAGCATCCCTGCTCCGGGAGCAGCCCATCCTCCCGGCCACACACCACAGCTTTGCTGCAGCCAAACACCACAGGATGCAGAGCGGGTGCTCTGGAGAGCCAAGCACAGGCACCCAAGGAACAGCTTCATGCAAGAGGCAGCAGTTTGCCAGAGATCTGCTGCCCACCATGGGCAGCGGGGACAGAGCAGAACAGGGGTGATGGCTTCCTTCCTCTCCCACATGAATCCAGCAGACCTGATGTATCCCTGCATGGTACAAGATGAGGGCCACTCGTGGGGCCCTCCTGTTCCTGCAGCTCCTGAGCTGCAGACAGCCCACGTCCATCACAGCCCTTGCTGGGAATGTTAGCAGAGGAAGACATGAAGAAAGGAGATACTTACAGTCACTGGAGGAGCGATGCCGGAAGGTGAATCTCAGGTGGGTCTTGTGGACATCTTCAATGGGAACAGCAATCTAAGAGAGAGAATGTGTGCCCACATGAGGACAGGAAGGCATGGGCTGAGCGACCTGGTTGGCCAAGACCCCTCTCTGCTTGGGCAAAGACTGTGCTGAACTGTCGGTTGCTTAAATCCAAACCCACGTGCTTTCCTTTTAATTATTGAGGCTGAATTGGAGACACGGGTGTCTGTGCAAGGCTGGTGGTGTACGTCCGTGAGCCCGCGGGGAGAGGCAGGAGTGATGCAGGAACACTGCCAGTGATGCAGCTCACCCGGAGCCCCTGTCCCAACACTGCTTGTCAGCAGGGGCAGCGACACCCTCCCTGCTGCAGGACCTGCTGCAGGTCACCCTGAGTCTCCATCCAGGGGTTAAGCCATGACATCAGCAGCATCTCCTGTCCTCTACATCCTTTCCCCCTGAAAAGTCAGCCGTGTCCCTCTGGCAGCTGAGTCCTGCTGTGCAAGGAAGAGCGAGGGACGCAGCCTCAGTGGGTCACAGCCCCTGTCCCACTTCAGTCCCTGTGCCCCAAGGCTCGTACAGACCTTCACCGTCTCCATCCACCGCTGGTGCCGCTGCTGGTAGTAGACCACAGAGCGGTACTCGCTTGCTGGCTTGTCCCCTGCGCCGTGGTAAATCACATTCTGCGGAGAGGGCAGCAGCAGAAAAGATTCTTTGTGGTAAGCTCCTGACATTACTTGTTACAGACCAAATAAACTCAAAGGGCCAAAGAATTTTGCATCCCCTGCTAACCCCGGCCAGCCCCTGAGCGGTCCAGTCCCCGCAAGCTGCTCTCCCCTGCCCATGCCATGGCAGCCCCCACCTGATCCCCCTGGCACAGGCACCCCTGAACAACAACCCAGCCAGTGCAGGGTCATCTTTCTGACTGTCCTTTCCCAGATGGGCTCAGAGGGCAACAAAAGGCTTTTCCATCCCCTCCACCAGGCATGGTGCAGCCTCCAAAAGGAGCCAGCAAGGGACACATGACCCTCTGGGACACAGTCACTGCTTGGCTTCCATTGCCCCATGGGAACAGGATGATCAGGGAGGGAGAAGGAGGTGGGGGTTGTGCCTTGGGGCAGCTTCAGGGGCTCCAGTAGCCAAAGAGGCTACTCTGGCTTGTTTGTGCCAGCACCAACGCCAGCATTCACCATGGAGCTGTTGTCTCTGCCCAAGACAGGGTTATGTAGAGGACAGTCCCTTGCCCCGAGGCTGATGCAGTGCCTGCCATACCTGCACGACGCTGCCTGACTCATCACAGACGCACACCGTCACCTCCACGTTCTTCTGTGTCTTCTTGTTCCCCTTGTCAAACTCGCCCTGCACCAGTGTCAGGTAGATGTCGTTCCTGACATCTCCTGTGGGGACAGCCCCGTCAGCAGGACCAGGTCCACTCTGCAGCATGGCACCCTGGAACCCCACACTGGAACCCCCAGAGACCATCCAGGGATGATCCAACCCACCACCCTGCTTGCCTGGCATGATGACCTCTGGATAGCCCAGCTTGCGTGCCACCACTGTGCTGCGGTCCACAAGATGGGGATGGTCCTTCCGCACTTGGCTCAGGTCTCCCCAGAGCATCTTCAGAGACACCCAGAACCCTGCCGGGACAGAGTGCAGGACGTCACCCTATGGCCCACACCAGCTCAGCCCAAGCTGTGCCATGCCAGACAAGGCTGCTGGCCATGCACGCCTGCTGCAGAAGTGTCTGCCCCTTCCTGGGCTCAGCCCCCTCATGTGTTTGGGTGGGTGGTTGCTCCCAGCAAACCAGTACAGCTCCAATCCTGATTGCTGGGACAATTTGCACACCAAGCCCTCGCTGTGGGAGAGGGGCAGGGCTGGCCAGGGACCAGAGCAAGCCCATGGACCCTGTGAGGACCTGCATGGGGGGACTTTGGGTCCCTGAGCACAAGCAGCAACCACAGGGAAACGTGAGATGGGCTAGGGAGGGGCCTTGCCCCATCCCCTGCTGCATACTGTGACACAGAGTGGGCACACAGGGCAGGGGCTCTACCTTGTCCCTTGTGGTTGATGTCCTTCCCTTCCACTGCTTTCCTGATCATGTTGTGAAGAAAATCGTTGTCAGCAGCCGCCCTGCAAACACCAGAGCGGGGTGATTTGGAGGGGGTCCCCGGCCAGGCGCACACAGGGAACCCCACACGTCTGCTCCCCACAGCCAGGCACCAACCATCAGCAAATGGAACAGCAGCCTGGATCCTGATGCAGCTCCCCGACTTGCCGGCTTCCAGCCTGCCATAAGGGAGGTGCAGGAGGGCACCCACAGCAGACCTGGGACCCTAAGCATGCATGTGCCCCGAGGGGCCAGGAGGCAGAGCTCCAGTTGGAGCTTCAGTATCTCCGAGTACATTGTTACCCATAGAAATATCTTCTTTCTAACCTCACTGAGGTCCTGGACCTGGTGACATCATGTCCCAAGGATCCATGGTTCCTTTTCAAAGCCACATTTAATAGAGAAATCTTTTCTCTTTGATCCTAGCACCTCTCGTCCCCTTGCAGCCCCAGACCCACAGAGTGCTTCCCCCAAGCCCGCTGCCCCCCTGCCCAGCCACTTAGGACTCACAAGTGCACGGGGATGAAGTACTGCTTGTCCTCGTCGCTCTCACACTTCCCCTTGGTGATGTCCGTGATGTCCATCACTGCAGCAGCAGAGAGGCAGAAGCATAGGGTGGCTGCCATGGGCGCAGCCCCAGCCCCCAGCACCAGAAGCCTTCGTGCCAAATCCTCCTGGGACCAGCACTCAGGACAGTTTTGTCCTGTCCTGTAGCCACCACTTTCCCTGTGCCCCCAGCACTGACTCTGCTGTGCCTCAGCCAGTGTTCCACAGGGAGGTCATTGTGGCCCACCAATACCCCTCTGCCACCCTGTACCAGATGGCATCGAGCTGTGTGGGGCTCTTAGCAGGGAGAAACCCCACACCCACACAGCTCCAGGGTGGATGGACATGCTGCCAACAAGAAGTGGGACTTGGCATCCCAGCACAGATCACCCATGGGAAACACTCCCAGGGAGGCCAGAAACAGCTCCGGCATCAGACCCAGCAGGAAAGGGTCCTGTGCCGGAGCACAGCCTGAAAACCAGCTGCCCTTTGGGCTCTCCCCTTCTCACCCTGTGCTTGCTTCTCCAGCTGCCCCAGAGCAGACCTGGCTGCTCGGGGCTCACACCATGTGCCCAGTGTCCTCTCCAGTGGCGTGCCTCTGGGGAACAGCATGCAGAGATGGTGCAGCCACCAACCAGTCACCACAGATGAACCTCAGAGCTCCAGGGCAGATTTTGGCCAAAATAAGCTGTACCCAGAACCTCTCCATTGCCCACAGACAGGATGGACAGGGAACTGTAGAGTGGGCACCAGGACAATCCATCTGGCCCCTCCCTGGGGACACACTCAGCTCAGAGTGCAATTAGATGTCGATATGTTTGTAATTCACCTGGTAATTCTTCTGTGGCTGAGGTCCTAGCACACAGTAATTAGCCAAGTAAAATCAATACTTTCCGAGGGAGCCCATCCAATGAGGATCAATACCCAGAGCAGGACCATGCGCTGAGGTGGAGGCAGGGATGCTCTCCACTCCACTGGGGACAGGCGCCACGGAGGGGCCCAAGGTTGCTCCCAAGGGCACCTCCAGCAGTGCCAGGCTGGGGGTGCCCTATGCCACACAGCAAGGAGGGATGGCTGGGCCCCCCAAGTCTCTCTCCTCTGCTGGGGTGGGTGCATTGCAATCCCATGGGCGTCGCAGCCCCAGTAGGGCACGGACAGCCCGTGGGGGACGACGTGGCGGCAACCAGGGGAAGCATGTGGCTCCAGCAGTCATGGCAGCAGGGAGTCAAGGTTTTCCCAGCTGCTGGAGTGGCTGTGCCGGATCCCTTCCCACATTCCAGCACCAGGCGCATGTGGGGAAGGCTCTACACCACCATGGGGGGTTGTGGGTCAGGCTGGGGAAGGGGAGATAGGGCAGAGAGCTTGGGGAGACAGGGCAAACACAGCCATGCAGAGGCAAGCAAGAGTTGGGGTCCATGCTTGGGATGAGGGCTGCCTGGCTGGAGGCAGGAGCAGCCCTGGGGTGTGGCTGCCCCAACCCACTACACCCCATGGCTAGTAAGCCCTATGGAGCCCAGTGGCCAAATTATGGGTGCTGGAGAGTGCTGGCATGGGCAGCACTGGGGAAGGATCTCCTCCCAGCACCCATGGCAGACCTTGTTCTCACCTGAGATGCCGAAGGGCCGCCGTAGGCCTGTGCTGAGTTTGCGGCTGAAGGTCTCCCGGAGGTCCATGCGTCCCACACGGATGATCTGGCACACCAGGAAAAGTTTCTCCCGCTTCAGGTCTTTGCTGCCCAGGTCCTGAGGCAGGGAGAGGGGCTGTGTGAGCTGGGTACCAGCAGCACCGTGCAGGGATGTCCCTCTGCCAGCACTGGGTGATTGCAAGGTACGTGGGGCTCTGCGGGAGGATGAACCAGCAGGTGCAGAGCCACCATGTGTCCCTGCACCCAGCACCCCAGCTCGGCCTTCAGGGACTGGGGAGACCCCTACCACTGTACCCCACAGAGGGGTTCAGCTGGCAGGCACATGGCCCCACTGCCCCAGGGAGCCTGGGGTTTCTGTGCACCACAGGGACCCCTAAGCCTGAGGGATGGGGACAATGCCAGGGCTGGTGAAGACCAACATGGTGTAGGGCTGGGTGGGATGGCCACACACCCCAGCTCCAGGGACCCTGCAGGGACCAGGTCCCGCAGGTGCTGCCCCTGTGCAAGAAGCATCCTGCAGGGCCGCAGCACAGGGCAGGGTCACACCGCAGTGCACGGGGACACGCGGCGGATGCCAGCAGCGGGCAGAGGTCAGAGGTGGGTGAGAGCCGGGGGAGCTGGACTGCCAGGGCTGGAAGTGCTGACGCTGCTCATTAGCATTGATTTCCCCAGCTCATCTGCATATCGACGGCCCCTCTTGGGCTCTCCTGAGGGCCAGCTCAGCTCTGCTGGTGCAGCGGGAAAAAAGCTGGATCAGCAGGCGCCTCCTGTGTCTCCTCCTGCCCTGGGCCAGGGACCACTGAGCCTGGCTGTGGGCAATGGCTGGAACGGAGATGGGGGCACGGGCACCCCGACATCCCCAACAACCTTGCACTTGGGTGGGGAGGCCACAAGGGGCAACCCCATGGCCGGTGCCCACATCCCAGTGCCAGGATTGGGGTCTGCGCGGGAGTTGTGGGGTTGGCTGGGCTGGGGGGCACAAAAGAAACGAGCAGCAGGGAGTGAGCAGCTGGGAGGAGCAGTGGGATTCGGCTGCTTGGAGGGGTACACGGCCTGCAGCAGGGCCTCAGGGTCCCTCTGCACTCTGCTGGATGCATCCCAAATGCTGCGGGGGGCAGGGGGGGGCACCTCTGCAGGCAGCGGGGAAGGAAGGAGGCGCAGGCGGCTCTGCAGGAGGGGAGAGGCAGGCAGCAGCAGCAGCACTGCTCCCGAGGGTCTGCACTCACCGTGAAGACGGCCTTGAGGTTGTTGAGCAGCTCAATGTCCTGGGGGACGCCCGTGCTGGCCCAGCGGATCACGTAGCTCTCGCTGTGAGAGGAAGGCAAGGGGTGAGGAGCCCGCAGCGGGGCCGGGCACCAGGACAGGAGAGCTGGGACTGGTGTGGGACTGGCCAGGCAGGGGCTGCAGCAAGCAGCCTGTGAGCAAACACCACAACATCGGCTGGAGCCCTTCGGGCACAGGCAGGGTGCTGCGTGTGCCCCCATTCGTGTGCCCAGCCCCTGCCAGCTCCCACTGCACAGATCCCTTGTCCAACCAGTGGCCCCAGTCACAGCATGCGGACTGGCCCAGCCTGGCCAGCCCCAGCAGTCGGAGCTTGCAGACGCTCCGGGCACACTGATGCACTTGTCCCTGGTCCCACTGGTACCCAGGGTCTGGCATAGGCTGAGCTGGCTCCTGGCTGCCTGGGGCCATGGGCAGATCAGCACAGGGCAACACACCAACAACAGGCCACAACACATTGGGCATGCACAGCCCTGGGCTGGGCGAGCCATGGGCTGTCCCACGGGATGTGGCTGCACGCCTTGCATGCTTCTGACAAACCCTCTGGGCTCCAGAGGAGACAACTTGGCTGGAAGGGACATGCTTCTTTCCCTTCAGTGAGATACGCTGGTTCCTGATGAGCTGGGTGGGCAGTCGAGCTGGGCAGGATGGGCAGCCCAGGGGTCAGGGCTAGGCAACCGGGTACAAAGGGTCAGGAGCTTCCCCACAAAGCGGGGACAAGACCAAGAGACGCTGCATGGAGCAGCATGACTGGCACCTGCCTGAGCCGACGTCAGGGATCAGGCAGCAGGGCCAGTCCTGCAACCACTGGGGTCCCACCTGATCATACGCTGCTCGCCGGGGTCGTACAGTGCCATGAAGAGCTGTGCCTCCTCGCCAATGTTGCAGACAAAGTTGCGCACGCAGAGGTAGAGGCTGTGGGAGGGTGAAGCCGCCAGGCGGGCGCTGCAGCGCAGGGCGTTCTGCTGCGGGCTCTGTGGGGTACGAGGCCGCTCAGCCCCACAGTTTGCCCCCATGGCACGGCGGCCCCTGACATGGCACAGCCACACATGGGGCAGCAGGCTCCCGGCACAGAGGGTTCAGTGCCCTGGGGCCAGCTCTGGCTCTCACCGTCTCCTCCTGGATGCGCTGTGTGATGGTCTGCGCAGCCTTCTTGTGTGCCTGGAAGAGGCTGATGATGCTGGTCCTGTCGGGGTCCAGGATGTTTTCGTCCTCATCCCGCACCACCAGGTCCAGCGCAAGGATCCTGCAGAGGTTGGGACAGGGTGAGGCAGGACCCAGCACATCTCACCAGGACCCTGCTGCCCTCGAATGGGCTGGCACACAGCCTGAGGGTGCAGGCATGGTGTGGGGATAGGACAGATCCCGATAGGTCCTGGCCAGCAGCAGAGCCCTGGTAAGGGGACAAGATCCAGGCAGCACCAGGGATGGTTTCCTGCCCCAGCCAGGGCTTGTCAGCGATAGCCCTTGGTTAGGTGGTTTGCACACCCACCAGCACTCTCACTGTCCCCAGCCACCACGGGACAGCCAGCCAGGACAGCAAGGACACAGGGTGCACCAGGGACACCCAGCCAGGATGATAAGGACACAGGGATACATCAGCAGAGGTGCCAATCGTCCCTTGGCACCACGCAGCCTGTGCCTGAGGCAGGGGCAGATGTCCACCAGCCATCCCACCCCCCTGCATTCCATTCCCGCTCTCACTTGTTGCCGTAGTCGATCTTGCCGGTCACCTCTTTCTTGAGCTGCAGGAGCTCGTCCTTGGGCAGTGTCCCTGAGAGCAGCTGCGAGCGCCTCTCCATCAGCTCGTACATCATCTGCTTCACCTGCTGGTACCGCTCCATCTGCCCTGCCTGTGGGTACCACCACAGGGTCACTGTGTGTGCCCCCACCAGCCCCAACTCCCCCACACCACCGGTCCATGGCCCTCACCACATAGAGCTGCTTCCAGATGGTGGCCCACTCCCGCAGCGTGGTGGTGATCTCCTGCACCATGGGCATCTCGGCGGGGACTACACTCTCCTCCGCCCTGGGGAGAGGCACAGGGAGCCCTGGAGCCCTGCAGCACCACACGGGCCCCCATGCTGGGCAGGTGCATGGGTCCCACCCACCCGTGCCCTCATCTGGTACCTACCCTCTGTGCTCCACCACGGCACTCTTCAGGTGGATGAGCGAAGCCGGGAAGATGCCCTGGGGGAGGAGGTGCTGTCATCACATATGGGCTGGGCAGGAGACAGCCTGACCCGGGGGGCCACAGCTGGGAGCCCCCACCCCAGAACCGAGGGTCCCGTGGAGGGTCCCAGCATGGCAGTGCCGCAAGGTGCCTGGCACATCCCCCCCAGCAGTTGCAGGGTGAGCCACTGGCCATGCCCTCACCCCTCACCCCGCCATGCCCCAAGCCCCCAGCAGCCCCTCACCTACCCGGGCAGCCCTGTTCCTGAGCGAGTACCCACGGTACCAGCCTGCAAGGGGAGGGAAGGAGACGCCATCAGCTGGGCTCGGGGACCCAGCAGCCCGTGGTAGGGCAGGGCTGGGTGCCTGCTGGCAGCACAGCCAAGAGAGGGTGCAGGAGGAGCCGTGTCAGGGTGCACCCCAGCCTCTCCCAGGCAGGGAGAGATGGCACGGGGCTTGGCCAGGGCTGCTGGACCCCCTTACCCTCGGAGGCCTGCAGGATGTGCACCGTCTCCCCAATCTGCAGCGGGAGGTGATGCTCGCTGGTACGCGGGAAGTTCCACACAGCTGCGGAGAGAGGGGTCGGGAGCTGTGAGCAG
>JAHREE010000177.1:203668-215405 GCA_033628505.1 Tringa tobata
CCCCACACCCCAGCCCTGTCACCTGCCTCTCCCCGCTCCCCACGCCCAGGCCGTGTCAAACCCCTGCCTGTCGCTGTCACTCTCTGCCCATGCCTTCCTGCCTGTCACCGTCCCTTGTGCCCCCCGGGTTCCCCCCCACCCCAGCAGAACGGTACGGTGGGCCGCACCGGGCTCCCTCCTTGCAGGGATGTGGGTGAGGGTGGGTCGGTGCCGGGCTCACCCAGGTCCCGCTCCACCTCCTGCCTGCCCTTGCAGCACCGGCGCCAACGTCCCTGCCATGGCTGCCTGTGGGGCCCCTGGCTCCCCACCCCGGCAGAGCGGCCCTGGCTCCACGCTGGAGGAAGAGGAGGAAGATGACGACCCAGCCCTGGGCTGCGATGGTGACTTGGAGGTGAACCCCTACGATGGGCTGCCCTTCTCCTCCCGCTACTACGAGCTCCTGCGGCAGCGCCGCGAGCTGCCTGTCTGGACCACCAAGTACAGCTTCATGGAGCACCTGGAAGGCAACAGCGGCATCATCCTGGTGTCTGGCCCCCCCGGCACTGGCAAGAGCACCCAGGTGAGTGGGGGAGTTGTGTCAGGGTGGCCGGCCTTGCTGGGGGCTGCGTGTGGCTGGGCAGGACCACGTTGCTGCCTGGAGCCTGGCACAGGGCTGCGGTACCAGTCACTCTGCCGACGGTCTCTCTCTGCACCCACTGGACTCCCAGCTGAACGTCCCGTCCCTCCTGCTCAAAACACCTGTGGCACTGCTGGGTCCTGCCCTGAGGCCGAGCGAGCCACAGCTCCCATGGCACAGGAGCCACCAGGCTCTCACCCCAGCAGTGATGGCTGGCAGGCCCTGGGCCATGGAGGAGTGGGGAGGTGGGAGCCTGGGTGGCTGCGGGGCGGTGGGCAGGAGGCACAGGGACGGGACTGCGGCAGCTCCCTGACCCCACAGCGGCATCTGAGCTTGGGGGGAGGACAGAGCGGGTGATGGGCCCCTCAGGGCTTTGGCTCCGCCGCCGTACCTGGGAGCGTGCCGCTGCGGTGAGCCTGGCGTGGGGCAGGGCTAGTGCAGAGCCAGGGCGGTCGCACGCCGGGATGTGCCAGGGCAGGCGCTGGGGCCCTGGGCAAAGCCGCAGCACGAGCCGGGAAGTGCTGCCATGGCTGCCCCGGGAGCGGCTGCCGCAGCGGGGCAGGGTGTCAGGCAGGCACCGGGGGCGGCACAGCCCCTCCCTGGAGCTGAGCCCCGGCGCACAGGGCAGCGGTGGGTGTGGGCAGTGAAGCTTGGACGGTGGTGGGTCCAGGGTGCCAGGATCCAGCCTGCCTGTCCCGAGGAGCTGGTCCCATCTGACAGCCCCTGGCGCAACAGCCGAGACGTCGTCGTCACGCAGACTTTGACCAGGGGAGGGATCACCTGGAAGCTGCGGGGCAGCCGTGGCCTCCACGGGGCTGGAGCAGGCTGGGTCACTGCGTGGCAGCTGCTGGCCTCTGGGGCTATCAGGGTGTTGGCAGTGGGCTCGGGGCCCAAACCACCTCCCTTGGGCGTGATCCCGCTGCAGTGCGGGCCAGGGTTCAGCCTGTGGCACTGGCCAACCCACAGGGTGATGGATTCGGGTAATAAAGCCCTTGTGTGGATCCCGGCCTGGTCTGGCCCCAGGGTCGTGCTGCTTTTGGGTGCAGGCACCCTGCCCGCAATCCCTGCGGGGTCCTGCAACCACCGTCCCCTGAGCAGAGCCAGGGGACATGACTTGACCCGCGTGGAGGGTCTGATTCTGCATGTTGGTGCACCAGCACCCCTCAAACATGGTGTTGCCACCCAGAGTGAGACGAGCCAATGTGCAAGCTGGGTCCCTTCACTCTTGTCATGGCCGAGGGCTGGCTGCGTCCCGTGGCACTGCCCTTGATGGTCTTTGCAGGCAGGAGGGTGGTGGAAGCGGGGTTGCAGAGCCATGCACGGAGACAGAGCAAAGCTAATCCATGGGGCAGTTGTGGGGCTGGGTGGAGAAGCAGAGCAGACTGCACACCTGCTCGTGGCCACTGCTGGGCACATGTATGACCTGTCTGCTCCTGCCCATCTGCGAGCTGGGCTCTCTGAAGGCAGCCCAGGGGCAGGACTGGCTGGGTGCTTGGGTAGCTCCCTGGCACTTCCTTCCCTCTCTCTCTCTTCCCTGTTTCCTGGAGTGGTGTGTGATCCCTCTGGCCTCATGCAAGGATGCTCAAGCCCCTGCCCCAGCCTCGTGGCTGCTGCAAGGTCTGGATCTCATGGACCCAGCCAGTGACCACTACTCTGTGCTGAACCTGACTGGAAGCCTGCCCACCCTTCCCTGGAGAGAAGTAGGGGGGCGGTTAGAACAGAGCAGGACGGCGCCAGTCAGAAGGGACCAGCAGCCATCATCTGGTCCAACTGCCTCACCGCTCCAAGGCTGACCAAAAGTTAAAGCACGTTATTAAGGGCATTGTCCAAATGCCTCTTAAGCCCTGGCAGGCATTAGCTGGAGGCACCTCTCTGTCTGAGCTGGCAGCTCTGGCAAAGGCAGTGCAGTACAAACCCCTCCAGCCCTATTTTTCCTTGGGAGGTTGAGGCACAGAGGGTTGTTGTCCCACGTCCTTAATGCAAGAGCCAGGGCTGTGGTGTCCCATAACGAGGCAGAAGGCTGCAGGAATGGGGTGATGAGGCTCTGGGGCTCAGAAGTGGTAATACCAGGGAGAGAAGGTCCTGCCTGGGCTGGGAAGTGCTTCTGTAGGGCCTCTGGCTTGGGAGGTCTTACAGCTGGATCTCTGGGGGCTGCTGTGGGGAGGGTCCCTGTGCCCTTCTTGGGGGCACAGTGGGCACTGCTCCATGATGGGTAGGGGAACACCTCAGTGCTTCTGGATTGGGCAATGCTGTTCCTGTGCCCTGACCAACATTCTGTCCCTGCAGATCCCACAGTGGTGTGCGGAGTATGCCCTTTCCCTGCAGTTCGCCCACGGCCTGGTGACCTGCACCCAGCCCCACAGCCTGGCCGCCCTCAGCCTCTCCCTGCGTGTGGCGGACGAGATGGACCTCAACCTGGGCCACGAGGTCGGCTACTGCGTCCCCCACGAGGACTGCTGCACCACCGAGACCATCCTCAGGTATGAGGACGGGGCTGGGGGGGTTCCCCCCGGGCTGCCTGTGCCGGGAGCGCCCGTTGCACCACACTTTAATCCCGCTGAGCTCCCCGGCAGCAGCATAATCTCTTAATCCAGCCTGGCCTCATTGCTGGCTGCCCAGGCCCTCCTGAGGCTGTGGTGGGGGCTTCTGCCATTGGGGAGGGGGTGAGGCCTGCTCCCTTGGGGCTGCGTGCGGGGATGCCCACCAGGGTGCAGCCCACGGTGCCGGGGGTCCCCATGGCTGCCCCACGCTGACGGGGACGGTCCATGGCAGGTACTGCTCAGACGAGATGCTGCTGCGGGAGATGACGTCGGACCCTCTGCTGCGGCAGTATGGGGTGGTGGTGCTGGACGAGGCGCAGGAGCGGACGGTGCCCACTGACGTGCTGCTGGGGCTGCTGAAGGACGTGTTACGCCAGCGCCCCGAGCTGAAGGTGGTGGTGGTGACCTCGCCGGCCATGGAGGAACGGCTCCGAGCCTTCTGCGGGGACCCCCCTGTGGTGCGGGTGCCGGGACCCGGTCCCCCTCCCCAGCTGCTCTACAGGGATCCACCGGCCCGTGGCCACGTCGCGGCTGCCTGCCAGGCTGTGCTGGACATCCACCGGCGGCAGGAGCCCGGCCACATCCTGCTCTTCCTGGCCAGCGAGCAGGTGGGCTGCGGGCACCCCACGGCTTGGCTTCTGGGGGATTCAACGTGCCACGAGGCCGGAACGGGGCAGGGGCAAGGTTTGGGGGATCTTTCTCAGCTCTGTGCGGGGAGCCCTGAGGACGATGGGGGCTGCTGCTGGGGAGGAAACTGCAGGAGCTGGGACTGTGGGCACCATGGGGGGCCTGGGGTCTTTCCCCCTAGAGCACTGGGAGGCAGCCGCAGATCACAGCGCAGCACCCTCTCCTGGGTATGGGGCCTCTCCGGGCTTCAGCAGGCATCACTCGTGTCCCCCTGTCCTTCCCCACAGGAGATCTCCGAGTGCTGCAGGGCCATCCAGACCGAGGCCATGGCGTTGAACCCAGGGCTGGGCCCACTGCTGGTCTTGCCCCTGCACCCCGGTGTGGGGCGAGCGGCGCAGAAGGTGTATGAGGTGCTGGAGGAGAACAGCCGAGAAAGGCGGGTGATCGTCACCCACTGGCTCGCCGACTCCTCCTTCTCTCTGGGGACCGTGCGCTTCGTCATCGACTCTGGGCTGGAGCTGCGCAACGTGAGTGTGCCAGCCTGCGTCGGGGGTGCCCAGCGGGGGGGCCTGGCTCTGCTCTGGGGCACAGCCGGCAGCATGGGCTGAGGCATCGTCTGCTCGGCCCAGGTCCTGCTGTGATGATCCAGGCTGGGGGACTCTGTGTGGGGCGCAGGGTCTGCCTCGGGGAGGTGGCAGTGGCAGCGCTGCGCCAGTGGGGCGGAGGGGTCTTGGGAGAAGTTTGGGGGCTCCTCTGTGGGTGTCCCTTCTCACGGCATCGCCTGCAGGTCTACAACCCCCGCATCCGGGCAGAGTCCCAGGTGCTGCGACCCATCAGCAAGAGCCAGGCAGAGTCGCGCATGCAGCGAGCCGCAGGCAGCCCCCAAGGTGAGAGCCCCTGCCCGGGTGTCCCCTAAATGTGCCTCCAGTGGGAGAGGGCTGTTGTCCCACCCCGCTGGGGCTCCAGGCAGCTGTGGCCCAGCATGCTTCCCTGCCTGCCTGCACTTGCTGCCCTGTGCCTGGGCTCCGTCCTTCCCACCACTGTGGCTCACGACCCCTCTCCTGCAGGGACCTGCCTGCGCCTCTACTCGGAGGCCTTCTACGAGCATCACTTGCCCCCCAACCCTGCACCCCACGTCAGCGAGACCAGCCTCAGCCGCCTTGTGCTGCTGCTGAAGCGCCTGGACATCGCCGACATGGGCCAGTGCGACTTCCTTGACCGGCCAGGTAGTGCCCGTGGGGTGCAGAGGGGGTGGGTATGGCATGGGGGGCCTGGAGCGGAGGGGGGCAATAGAGGCCGACATGTGAGAGAAGCTGGAGGCTGGGCATGGCCATGGCTGTCACCGCAGCCTGAGTTGTCTCTGAAGAGGGGCCGGAGGGTCCCACGGGTGGAGTGAGGAGGATGGGCTGCCTGGTCCTGGCAGCTGGCTGATGTCCTGCCCCCAGCTCCCGAGTCACTGATGCAAGCACTGGAGGACCTGGACTACCTGGCCGCTCTGGACGATGATGGGAACCTGTCAGAGGTGGGGATCATCATGTCGGAGTTCCCCCTGGACCCTCAGCTGGCCAAGGCGCTCATCGCCTCCTGTGAATTCGACTGCGTGGAGGAGATGGTCAGCTTGGCTGCCATGCTCACAGGTACCATGCCAAGGGGCTCGGAGTCTGCTCTGCTGGTGGTGCAGGGCACGGCGCAGCCCCCAGAGAGCCAGCACTGGCAGGGTTGGTGCTGGGGGGCACATGGTGATCTTCCCTCTGCGCAATCCCCAGCTTCCCCCTGCTTTGTGCCCCCTTCCACACACCTGGAGGAGGTGGTGACCATGCGCCGGCGGGCCCTGCTCCACCCGGACGGAGACCACTTCACCCTCATCAACATCTTCAATGCCTTCCAGCAGCGTGAGTGCCAGGCAGGGGCTCAACTGTCGGTGGGCTGCACGCCCCGCGGGTGTCCCACAGCTCCCTCGCGTGTCCCCGGCTCCTTTCAGGAGCGAGCACTGCAGTCACATTTGTGACCCCATCCTGGCACCCCAGCCTGGTTGTGAGGGTGTCCCAGCCCAATCTGGGGGCCGTGCTCTCTGCACAGTCCCTGTCCCCGCCGCGTTGAGGGGACGCAGTCTACGGGAGCCTCAGCGCCTGCTTTCGTGGCCGATGAGCCCTAGCCCAGCCAGGCCACTGGCTTCCACGTGGAGTTTCTGTTTGTTCCACCCTGTCCCTGTGGTCCTGACCCTGCTCTCCCCGCAGACAACGCGGACGAGGGCTGGTGCCGCAAGCACGCGGTGAGCGGGGAGGCGCTGCGGCTGGCGGGCATCGTGCGGGCAGAGCTGCTGGAGGTGATGCAGCGCATCGAGCTGCCCGTCTCGCCCCCCGCCTTCGGCACCGACGCCAACGTGCTCAACATCCAGAGAGCTCTCATCTCCGGCTACTTCCTCAAGGTTCTCTGGGGGGCTGCAGGAGGGCTTGGCTTGGCGGGGGGGGGCATCATGCCAGCCAGCCCTGCTCCCCTCACACTCTGCTCCTCAGGTGGCCCGGGACATTGATGGCTCTGGCAACTACGTGATGCTGACGCACAAGCACGTGGCCCACCTGCCCCCCGCCTGCTGCTACCTGTTGCGGCAGCCCCCCCAGCGCCTGCCCCCCTGGGTCCTCTACCACGAGTTCACCATCTCACAGGACAACTGCCTCCGCGTGGTCTCGGAGATCCAGCCCCAAATGTGAGGACCTCGGGGATGGGGAGGGACAGGTCGTGCCTGGGCTGCGTCTGTGTGTGGCTCCGTAGCTGTCACTGGCCCGCTGGCCTCCTCTCCTGTGGGCAGGTGGAGCAGGTGGGGGACTGTCCCCATGCCGGGGAGCGAGGAGCCTGGTCCAGGGCTGCCCCTGGGGCTGGCAGCCTCTCCTTGACCCCTTCGTCCCCACAGGCTGGTGGAGCTGGCACCTCAGTACTACCTGAGCAACCTGCCACCCAGTGAGAGCCGCGACCTGCTGATGGAGCTACGGGAGAAGGTGGTGGCCGTGGAGGACGTGCCGGCAGTGCCAGAGCCGCTAGGAGAGGCGGCCAGCGAGGAAGATGAGGACAGGGAAGTCTGTGTGGTGCAGTGAGCTGGAGCCACCGGAGTCCCCACACTGGGGCTGCCTGGGCATGGCTGTGACCACCGGGGATGGGAGAGCCCCGCGGGGGCCAACCTGATACCCAGGGAGGCGTAGGTAGAGCCTGCCGTTATCACGGCTCTGCGCCACAGTCGTCGTGCCAGCGGCCACAGGACCAGCCCCCGGCACCTCTCCTGGGGACAGAGCCTGGTTTGGGGGGAGCGCTGGCCCCAGGCCTGGGGGAGTCGTGCAGGCCCTCCCTGCCGGGCTCCTTCACCCCGTGTGTCTCCTGGGATTGCTGCGGGGCTGGGGCTGCCGGCCCCTGCCTGTCCCGCTCCCCCCCACACCTGCGTTGGGGAGCAGCGCCCCGAGGCTGAGGGGCCTACTTGTGGGTCTCTCCTGTATAAAGTTTTGTGATCTTTGCTCCTGTGTTCGTGTACGTGATTGCGGCTGAGGAGGGGTACGGCGAGGATGGGCTCCATCCCACCTCATGGTCCTGCCTGGGGCAGGGCAAGGGCTCCCCTCGGCCCCCACACCCCTGCGGGGCAGCCCTATACCTCTCTCCCACCCCACCCCAAGCCTCCCTTCTCCCAGGGGGGTTTCTGGACATGAGGCATCCCTGGTCTTGCTCACCTCCCACCTCCGGTTCTGGGTAGCGTGCCGCTGCCCCCGGTCCCGCCAACGTACCGAGGGGCAGCCCTGGCCTTTGCAATGGGTCTTCCCCTCTGTGGTCGCATGGTCTTCTGCAGAAGCAAAGGGGAAGCTGTGGCCAGCGGGGGGGTGTGCAGGCGGCAGTCTGGATGTGTAGCCAGCTCCTGCTCCCCCCAGGACGGGACAGGGCACGGGTGCTCCCTCGGGGCAGAGTTCTCCCCTCTCTCCTCCTCCTTGGGGTCCCCCTGCCTGCCTTGGGGTCCCCTCCAGCTTTCCAGCAAATCCCACTCCTCTTGCAGCTCCTCGGCACCACGGCCAAAGGCTGAGTTTCTGCCTGGGGAGCCAGGTGTCCCAGGGTGGGTGCTGTGCTCCAGCCCCTGCCCCAGGATGGACCCCTTGGCGTGGGCACGGGGCTGCTCTATCCTGGCAGCTGGGCCCCCCGTCTCCCTCCTTTCCTTCCTCCTTGCCTTCCTCCTTCCCTCCCCGCAGCCCACGCGTGGGATGTCCACTGTTCCCTGGAAGGGGCCCGGAGGCTCCGCTGTCCCGTTCCCACCGCAGCGCCTCGAAGGTCGGGTGGAAAGGTGAGGGTTGGGCCTCCCCACAGCCTCCTCGGAGCCTGAACTTCCCCTTCGCTTTCTAGGAAACCCCAGAAAGTACGTGAGCAGGAGCAGCGGGGCACAGCACACGACTTGTCACCCTCCCTGGACTGGGACCGCCTGCCCCTGAGATGGGGGGGCTGCCCCATCCCCTCTCCCTGGGCTGGTGCCTGGTGTGGGCACAGGGGCTGTGCCTCGCCAGGCTGAGCAGAGGTGGCCGTGCAGCAGAGCTGGGCTGGTGGTCACAGGGATGGTAAAGGGGAGGCTGGTGGCTGTGGCTGCCCCTGCCTCCCTGTCCCAGCACAGCATCCCATGGGACAAGCAGCCAGGGCAGGGGAGGGAAGGGGCAAGAGGCAGTGCTGCCTGTGTCTGGCACCCCGAGTCTCTGCAGGGACCCACTCCTCTCCTCAGGGACACTGCAGCCCAGCTTGGCCAGGGCCAAGCACTGCGCCTGCCCCTCTCCAGACCACCAGGAGAGGTTCTGCTGGATCTCAGCGGTCCCTGCTCCGGCCCCTGCTCCTCTCATGGCAAGGGGCTGTGGGTGCTCTGTGCCACAGGTGATAACCTGCAAACCCTCATCCGATCCTGGGGTTCAGGACCTCTTTATGGGGTCTGGGAGCACCCGGAACTCCAGCAGAGTCCTGGGTGACCAGCAGTTCCTGGGAGGGGACCCGTCCTTGCTGCCCGTGGGCTGGGAAGTACCCATGGTGAGTCCCAGTGAGGCTGGGGCTGGGGTGGGTCAGGGGCTGAGCATGGGTCCTGGCTCACAGCTCCACTCAGCCCAGCTTTCTCCTCTTCTGAGAACTGTGATGCTTCTGTGGTTTGGCTTCACCTTGGGGCAGCCCCGTGGGGTCCTGGCTCAGTATATACCCAGCTGCCTGCCAGCCCCCAGCCCATCTGAGCCCACTGGAGCAGCACACACCACAGCGAGGAGGTAAGCACAGCATGGGAGCTGCTGGGGCAGGGGGGAGGGCAGGACACTTGCCCTGCAATCCCGGGAGGGTCTGAGCACCAGGGGAGCCCCTGGAAGGTGCTGCTCCTGGGGAGGCATCCAGGGGGCCGCAGCGGGAAGGGTCGGGGTGTTGCATTGGTTGCCCAGCCCTGTGCAGGGTTTCCCACACACTGCAACACTCCCCTCCTTCCTCTCTGCCTTTTCTGGCCCTGCTGGCTGCATCCCAGCTCGGCTGGCTCCCCCTTCTCCTGGGGGGTACGGCTTCCCTCCCCCCCCGCCCCGACCCCAGCACGGAGCTGCCCTTCCCCTACCGCTGCCCTTCCCTTCCCAGATGCTGGTGCTGGTGGGGCTGGTGCTGTGCCTCGCTTCTGCGGACGCCCTGACTGCCTTCCCTCCAAAGTGTGAGTCCTGCCCTGCCTGGGGACAGGGGAGACCTTGGAGGGGAGACACACTGGTGCAGGAGAGACCGCAGGACCCCCCACAGCAGCTGGAGGGAGCAGGGAGCGCCTGCATCCCTCTGATATGGGATGACATGAGCTCTTCTGGTGGGGTGGGGGGCTAGAAGATGGGGTGGACACAAGGTGGACATGGGGTAGTTGGGCAGAGTGGGAACTGCGGGGGAGGATGGATGTGGTGTGTCAGGATGAGGTAGTGTGGGAGGTGGGCTGCTCACACCGTAGCCAGTCTCTGACCCCACTCTCTGCCTCTTATCTCCAGTTCTGGTGGGGAAACTGAATGGGGATGTGGTGGTAAAATGCAACACCTCGGAGCAGCAAGTCACCTGGAAGCAGAACGGAGACCCGGAGCCCATGGCTGAGCTTGTGGCCGAGGGACAGACTCTCACCATCCTTGGCTTGGACCTGCCGGCCACAGGCAACTACAGCTGCTGGGCCGGCCCTGTCCTGCTGGACACCACCTACGTCGTGGTCAGCGGACCCCGTACGTAGGGCTGGGCATGAGGGGGCTGTCACAGTGGATGGGAAGCCAGGGCTGAGGGAGTAGGGTGGGTGGATGGGGGGTGATGGGGCAGGGAAGGTGATACAGGGAGTTGGGGGCAGACTGGGGACCAGGAGATGCTCATGCGTCTGCAGATGTTTGTGCCCAGACCCTGGGCCTGTGGGAATGCCCTAGACAGGGCTGGGGAGGGGCTGGGGGGAGCCCAGCCGTGGGGGCACAGCCTCGCCTGTGCCACATGGGGAAGGAGCACTACTCCTGACCTTGTGCAGCCCCTGAGCTGTCACCCTTTAGCCCCACCAGGTGAGAAAGGGATGAACGTCTCCTGCCAGGCTGAGTCCTACCGCGGCTCCTTCCACTGCTCCTGGACCGGCCCCCGTTCCTCCGTCTTCCGTGCCCGCCTCACACGCAGGTGCGTGCCACAGGGACCCCCCAACCCGAACCCAGCCCCTTGGCCACCCAGCTCTCACATCTGCCTCCCCCTTGCAGCGATGGCTCCTTGGGGGAGTGGGTGCCAGCAGCCGGCCGCCGTGGCCGGTTCAGCGCCAGCTTTGCAGACCCCTCCTTCTGCCCCTTTGCCGAGGAGCTGCGCCCACTGCAGCTGCACCTGGAGGGGCTGTCAGACACCTCCTACCTCAACTTCTCCATCCGCTTCTTCGTACGTGACATTGGTGAGTTCAGACCGGTGGGGAGGTCCCTGGGGCTCTGGGAGGGCTCAGCCCCAGGGCTGTGCAGAGCTGCCCCATGCTGAGCCCTGCTCTGCCCCCAGTGCGGCCCGACCCACCGCAGGAGCTGACCGTGCAGCAGCGGGGGGAGCAACTTCACCTGGCCTGGGCCCCCCCAGCCTCCTGGCCGCTCCCCAAGTCCTACTTCGCCCTGCTCTACCGGCTGCAGTACGAGCTCCCCAATGGCACCCAGGTAACTGCAGGATGCCCATGTCCAGCCTGTCCTTACACATGCCACCCCATGTCCTTGCTCTGCTGTGTCCACCCTGCCTTGTGCCCACCCTGCCTTGTGCCCACCCCATCCCTGCCCCAGGCCCCAGCCTGGACTCTTCCCTCCACCCAGGGGTGCCATTGGGAACAGGGACTTTCTGGGGGCTCAGCAACGGTCCCCTGCCCTCTACTCTGCTTCTCTCCTTGGGGCACTGAATTGTCACTCCTGGCTGTCACCTCTGCTTCCCGCCTCCAGCACTGCTCACTCGAGGCACTGTCACTGTCTGAGTTGGGGAGACGCCGGTGTCTCCCACTCCTGAGCCCCCACGACCTGCTTCCTGCTCCGTCCCACCTTCCCTGCGGCCTCTCCTCCAGCCCCGGTGCCGGGGTGCTCCCTGATGCCACGACCTGCCCCACTTTGCAGGTTGACAAGTACGTGGAGGGCGCGGAGGAGACGCAGATGCAGGAGCGTGCGCAGCGAGTGCGCATCAGCTGCCAGGACCCCTACGCCAACCCCGCCTGGAGCCCCTGGAGCGCCTGGCAGGACGTGGATGCAGCCCAGCAGCGCCAGCTCCGAGCACCCTGACGCCCCCCACCCCCAGACACCCCTTTGCCCCTCACACCCGCTGCCCCTCCCTATGCGTGGGGGCACCCGGTGCTAGGGGGCACCCCCCGGGTGTGGCAGCCGTAGGCAGCCGACCCCGACCTTCGTGTAGTCTTGTATGGTTTGGAAAAGGATTTTTACCCCTGATAAAGAGCTGTGCTTGGCTTTACTACGACAAACCT
>JAHREE010000178.1:0-22538 GCA_033628505.1 Tringa tobata
AATTTTAATTCAGGCGGTCCCACACAGCGGTACGGCCACGGGAGCGGTGCCTGGAGACTGAAAGAGCTGGAAGAGATCTTGCCGAGGCTGCGGAGTCTCGATGGCAGAAACGCCGGTGTCCGACGGGGGCGAAGCAAAGGCACGCACCCCGAACCCGCAGCCGCCGCTGGTGCGCCCTAGGGACAGGCCGCTTCACCGGAGCGGGGCTGGGTCCCCTCCTGCCCCCGGTAATGGCCCCTCGCCCCGGGCCACCTCAGCTCTGTCTGCACAGCTGCACAAGGCAAGCACAAGCCTTTCACATCTGCAGGTGCTTTCAAATCAGAGTCTCTGCATGTCTTGTTTTGGTCAACGGAATCTTTAGGACACCCTGTGCCTTCACCTGTCACTGCAGGAGACTAACAAATTAAGGCACTTCAGGTGTGCTGAATTGGAGTGCACACCTGGCAGCACCACAGCTCACTGAATTCACAGCTGAGAAGCAGTAGCTTCTTTGACTCCCTGATTGCAAACCTTGATTTTATTACAGGGTTTCATACCTAGGCAACTCCAGTGCCCAGCAGACCAGGTAGCCTTGGGACTACTCCTCAGACTAGAAGGGAGGCCTCAAAGCTTTGGGCACCCATGTGGATGCGCAGAGGGCAGGCGAGGTGGCTGTATGGGACAGGCGGCCAAGTGGTGATACGGGTGTGGCCGCTCCATGGAATCAGCCAGAGAAGATTTGATTTTCCATTTTTATAATATATATGAACAGGATTACAAAACTGGAAGAGTTTAACTTATTGACTGGTAACGTCTCCCAAACTGATTAAATTTTGAATTCTCCTGATAACACATGCAACTTTTCAACCGAACTCTACAGTGTGTCTGACTTAATTCATTCACAGGTGGAAAAAATCACCCCAAACTTAAACTGAACTGTCACTATACAACTCATTCACAAACCTAGTTGTACCTGTTTGAGAACTACCTTGAACTATTATACTTCATAATTTTAACAAAGTGGGCCAAGTCCACAAAGACATCTTGCCACTTAAACCAGGATTTTGTCTAAATAACGGAGCACATTAGTTGTCAATTAACTTCATTAGGCACCAAAGTTCCGCCTACAGGAATGTGTTGGTCCTGTTAGCATGGAGCATACCAGGAGTTTCTCCCAACGGGCACAATCCATGATAAAACACTAGATGAATGCTCAAGACATACGTACAGGTCTATCCCCAAGTCTAAGAACAGCAACAGTCATCTCTGTTCTCCAAAACCTGAGAGGAAGCATCCCTTTTGCATTCGGTAACCTGAGAGTATTCACTCACTAAAGAACAAGAACCAGGGCCAATTTTTTTGTCTGGGAGAACTGAAATGCAGGTCTCCTACAGGAATAATTTTAATTGCTAGTCTGCCAGGCACTTTGAGATAAGGAAATGAAGCAGAGTCAGCCCAGCTTGCCATAGCTGAACAGTTTTGACTGTAACAATAAGAATCTACTACGTCAAAGACTGAGTGGAAACACGAGTGAAAATGACTTTCAGAAAGGAGATATCCAGACTCTGCTGTGTGGACGCCTTAAAATACTTTACCCAGTGACCATCCTTGCAACAAGCAGTCCCTGGCATTAGGTGAGTAACCTCGCCATTAGGCAAGAGCCACCTGTATGTGGCATTCCCTCTCAGATCCAATGAGTATTCATTTTAAGCAGAGGAAATAAGCTCCAAATGGAGATCCTTTAAGCCAAAAGAGCCTGTTTGCCTATGAATTAAGGGCAAAAAATGTAGGAAAGTAAATTGTATTTTGAATGGGAATTGTTCACTAAACAAAGTAAACAACATTTGGACTTAATGCTCTGCTGAGCACTGTGATATTTCTTCTATGCACACCTAGAAAGAAAAATGTAGTTCCCTTCAGGATTAGGCAGAAAGTATTTTTATGAAGATTACAAATTTGGATGTATGTGCTTTGATTCTGCAATCATCACATTTAAAAGATCAATTTCCTTAGTAAATCTGTTTTGCATTTAGATATGCTAGGTACTAGAAATCCTTCTTTTTCCCAGACATCATCTATACAAGGAATAAAAAAAACCACTGAAAGTATTCTAAAAAGCTTGAATCAAAAAAAGCTACAGCAAGAAGACCACAGTATTCACTAACAAGCACAGGAAACAAGCAAGCAATAAGAAAACTGAACCCCCAAATAAACCAAACAACCTGTCAACCTATTCAGGAACAGTAATTCAGATTTAAAAACCAGAAGAAGTGACACAGCATGTGTTTTAAGAATTACAGATTAGATTGCAATACCTAAGGACCCTGTGAGCATTAGCTTCTCCTGTAGCAAAATAAACCTGGAAAATATCCAAAAGTCGTGCATGGACACTACAGGTCATGGTAGGAAAGATAAATGGAGTCTGATCAGTAACAACAGCAGCAACAGAGCAAATGCTTCAGATAGAATCATAGAATCATCTAGGTTGGAAGAGACCCTTGGGATCATCGAGTCCAACCATCTACCCTACTCTACAAAGGCCTCCCCTACACCATATCCCTCAGCACCACATCTAATCGTCTCTTAAACACATCCAGGGATGGTGACTCAACCACCTCCCTGGGAAGCCTATTCCAATGCCCGACCACTCTTTCTGTGAAGAATTCTTTCCTAATGTTTAGTCTAAACCTACCCTGTTGGAGCTTGAAGCCATGCCCTCTCGTTCTGTCATTAATTACCTGTGAGAAGAGACCAGCACCAACCTCTCTACAGTGCCCTTTCAAGTAGTTGTAGAGAGTGATGAGGTCTCCCCTCAGCCTCCTCTTCCTCATACTAAACAGTCCCTGCTCCTTCAGCCTCTCTTCATATGATTTATTTTCCAGGCCCTTCACCAGCTTCATTGCCCTCCTCTGCACCCACTCCAGCACCTCGATGTCTCTCTTGTATTGAGGTGCCCAAAACTGGACACAGTACTCGAGGTGTGGCCTCACCAGTGCTGAGTACAGGGGCACAATCACTTCCCTACTTCTGCTGGTCACGCTATTTCTGATACAAGCCAGGATGCCGTTGGCTTTCTTGGCCACCTGGGCACACTGCTGGCTCATATTCAGCCGCTTGTCAATTAGAACCCCCAGGTCCCTTTCCTCTAGGCAGCTTTCCAGCCACATGGATGGTTCGAGGGAAAAACTCAGGAAGAAAGAGATTTTGAAAGGTAAGCCTCTGACCGGAAAAAAGTACAGAAAGTAATTTTAGAGCACAAAGGTCAAGTGAGCTATTTTGATTACACACTTTTAGTGTGAAAAGCCAGAAAACTTCCCCTACATAACTATATATAGTGCAAATGCTACAGAATGAGAATGCAGCTCTATAAGTAAAGAGCGAGCAACTCTTTCAATAAGTGTTTCAAGAGATTGTCCTGAAGTTTGAAACGACATCCTCAAAGATCCAGGCTGCAGTCCACTATTATTAGGCAAAGTGGCAGAGCAGTGGGTTTACCTAGAACAGTCCAGCATTTTTCAAAACTAAACCAGTGAAATCAGGATTACACAACAGATTTCATAGTATAATAAAAGAACAGAGTTCACCAAAAAAAAAGGGATGACGAAATTTGCAAGGAATTTTCTATGTGCTCATGGATCAGCACTGGACTATGAATAGTGTTCCTTTAATGTGATATTGGTACTAAATTAGCATGTTTGTACTAGAGGCCAACAACAAGTAAACACACACCACAAATAACTGTACAAATTTTTGGAAAGGAAAAAAAAAAAGCAAATTTTCTAAACATAAATTTCTAACACTTGGAATCTGGTGCTTTCAAGAAGATCCTTATTTGAGCAAATGGCCTCCCTCACTCTTGAAAGAGAACTGCTTCGGTCTAAGAACATGTTGCTTCAGTCTAAGAACGCTGTGAAGGCACATTATGAACAGGCCCAGATATGCAGCATGCCTATAAATGCCTTTATTTTTCTATAGCAAATGAATTAACTTAAATAATGGATAAAACAATATAAACTGTATTCATTGGAAAGTTCACAAAGCTGTGATAAGAGACAGGGGATCTGAATGCCTCTCAATTTCCAGAGTTCAATAGTGGACACACCAGAAGAAGTAAAGGATACTTCAAGACTGAAAGTAAAGACAGCTTGGATACTGGCATGCAAATTTTTCCAGCTTTTATGGAATATTTGATTTTCCAAGCCAGTGTGAACAAGAGGTTTTATCTCAACAGAGATGTCAGTGATTTTTAATTATACTTCAAGGTTAAAAAAAATAAAAATCATCAGAACGTAACATTTTAGAAAATATAGAAGAATGGAGGTAAATAATACATCTGTCATCCCAGAAGCAAAATTGGGATGACTGAGATACTACCACTAACAGTAACGACCTATACTTTATAACTCTAGGCATTGTCTATTTAGACTCTTTATTTTTTTCAGACTCTGAAGCCTGATGCACCTAAACTGCCACGATGAGCCAAAAATCATTCTCTCAGCTAGTAGAAGCATTTTTTTATTGCAGTGGATAACAGTAAACCGGTATTTCCTTAGAAAAGTTGATCAAAGAGTTTCCTGAATGTAAATACTCAAGTTTTCTAATACTGATAAGGGGCTGCAGTTTTATTTTATTGGAATCCTGTATCTGTTCTGACTGCCAACATACTGTTTTAGAGTCAAAAGTGATTAATCTAGAAATGCTAAGATGAAACAGGGTGGAACAAAATATAATTATTATTGTAAATTGTCCACAACGCTTATGAAAGTATCAAAAAGTACCACTGACCATGCAGTCATGCTTAACCTTCGCTCCCATTTGAATGGCAAGAGAGTCTGGGAAGTTTAAGGGTGGGGTGAAAATCAGGAAATTCAGCACATTATTCACCATCAAGGAAAGAAAAAAAGGGCTTATTTTATCCTCTAATTATTTTTACTACACTCTCTTTCACCCTCAGCAACACTTGCATGTCAGTAACAAACCCAGTGTAGATGCATGAAATATATTTTGAATATTTACATTCTGAGTCTTCCAAAACCAAACCAAACATATGCAGTGAAATCAGCAATAATACAAACATATGAGAGAAATCAGTCTTAATGTATGCTTCTTTTCTATGTATACAAATAGAATTCTCTTACCTTTTGTTGGACTCTGGTTCTGATCTATAAATCCTTTCAAGTCTCCATTTGTGGAAGTCACACCAACCTGAACAAAACATTTTTGAAGTCTTAAAATATGATAAACCTTTCTATGTTTTCTAGTAGGCAACTAACAGTATTATGAAAGTAATCTGCTCTGCATTTCTGAAACATCATCATCCTATGAATAGCAGAGTTGAACAAGAGTATGAGATTCAAAGTAAAGGATCCAAGACATTTACTGTGTGTATATGAAGACAAACTCTAATTTTAACTAAGCTCTTACCTAAAAAATATTCTGTACTATACATGACCCAAACAGCACATTCTGGCTATTATGGTGTAAGTCACTGTCCCCTCCAAGTCAATTAGAACAGCTGCCACCAATAACACAGCAGAAATCTGCCTGATGTTCAGTACTGTCAGTACTAAACTACATGGTCTACAGGTCTGAGGAGATGTGGCTCTTGATGCATTTTAAATAAATTCCCTAGTCTTCAGGTATAAACTGATTTACCCTGGGGGTAAATTACCAGAGACATGGAGAATTTAAATTATAAACAGAATGGTGCATCTCAGATTTTGGCATGTACACAAAGCACAGAAAGGTGGGGTTTGTACAGAAAAAACACAAGATCATTATTCCTGGATGAGGGAGAGAAGAGATGGAAAGTCCCTCAGATCCCAGGTAGCAAAGGAGGGGCCCAGCATGACGATAAGGTATTCTGAAGATTCAGAGCGTTCTGCTTGCACTACCTTACTCACCTCTGTTCAACAAAGCATTTTGTTTTGATTCCAAGACGGAAGCTGTGACAAGCACTGATTGAGCTCTGTTGGAGCAGTAGCAATTAAAATAAATACTATAAAATCTCTTTTTAAAATATTATAAAACTTGAGTACTTGTGTAAATAATTGAGACAAAGGGTTCAGGTATCCAAGTTAAGAAAAAACATACAATCAAAGAACATGTATTTGCTTTATTTTACAGATATACAGAGTAATAATGGAACATATGCTAGGGCCACTCGTAGAATTTTAATCATATCAAATTAGAGAATCATTTGACTGCCGGCAAATTAAATGGTAGTAACATAAGAGTAAAATAGGCTACAGAAGAACAAAAAGTACCTATTACAAGCATTTAATCGCTCCATTCTGCTAGAGAGCTTGTATTCGGCAAGTAGATTTTGAAGGGCAAAATCTGCACACAGCGTTTTGACAGACTCTTTTGAAACTACTTCTATTAAGATTTTTTTCACCATCAGGAGCAACACCTGAACATTAACTGTTGCTGCCCTACCCTGGTCATAGAATACTGCTAAAATGAGCTAAGCTACGTGCTTCTGTAAACAGGCCCGTAGAGATGCTCAGTATAGCTCATCAGTTTATCTCAAGCGTTGTCTGTATCAGACTTGCTCTTTCCTATCACGCCCAACCAGATGGTCATATACTATTTCCAGTGGGCAACCAAGTGCTTTGGTCGTTGCAGACTACAGTATCACCAGAAGTGGCTTTTGAAACAGAGCAAGACTGTCTCATTTTTTCCTATCTGTTTTCCCTTTTCCTCCCGCAGGTGGCAGCGGTGCAGAGGCAATGCAGCAGGGCTGGGGAGGACACGAAGAGGAATGCCTGGATTTGAGCAGGGGAAAGAGGAGGAAGACATGAAAAAAAAAATGTAAAACGTCTTCTATAGTGTTTTGGTAGCACGTCCACAAAGAAAACAGGAGCATTCGAATATTCCTTCCCCCAGGTGCTTGGGCAGCAAGGAAAGCTCATGTTAGGGTTCCTTACACTGAAAATGTATTCTTGAAGAGATCTTCAAAACAGAGGTCAGAAAGGTTAGTAAATTGAATAGCATATAGCATTGAAAGGGCATTACGACTGCAAAGCCAAGATGAAGAGCCAGCACTCTTCGATCATACTACTGCTGCCTTTGCACAATTAATAACAGTATCAGCTTCTCCCTTGGACCCTTGCCACTGCAAGACATAGAAGAACACAAACAGGAGAAAATTTTAATACAGAGAATGAACAGGGAGCCACAGGGATAAAGTATTAGATAGAAGGGCCTTAACTCGTTCCAAGAAAAGGGGTAAAAATTACAATTCCCATGAACATCTTCGAAGACAGCACTGCAATTTGTTCACAACTGAACCTTCAGCTCTACATTTATAACCCTATTGATTCATACCAGTGCTTCAACTGAACACTGAAGATGATATGCACCGTCAGCCCAAGATGACTCTCCAGCCATTATAAAAATGTAAACATTTACATTTAATTCTCTGAAAGATTTATATTATTTAACTGGTTCAATATTTAAAGAAAGATAACAAAATACTTGAGTCCTTTTTTTTTTTTTCTGTATCCAGTACTTCATTGATCGAAATTATAGAAAACTACAGCAGGATTTTGTTTTGCATAGAAATATTTCTTTTCATTATGATGGCCCTAGTAACACATTTATAAAGAACATCCAATGAACAGGAGCACTTCTCTCAATTTTATAATCTTTGTCTCTAAATTTATAAGAGCTTGAAAACAAACTTGAATTTCATGAGAACTTAAATGAGAAGCCTGGCAGATCTAAAGGAATTTGCTTCTCTTGCAGAAGAGCTATCGTAACTAAGTCCTCAGAGGAAACAAAGTGTGATGCAATACTACAATACTGCAGCAGAACAAGAACTTTACAGTTGTCCATTTCGATGTCAGACAGGTCCTAGGCCATGTTGTTATCTGGAGACTGTACCACCCACTACTTTTGGGAATCTTGTCATTTAACCATTCCTAAACTGAAACCAGCAAACAATCCAACACTTACATAGGTATTTCTGCTTTATAGCACTGCCCCAGAGTGTGTGGATTACTGGGTATGGCAGGAGCTGAACTCCTGCTTCTGTCCATCTGCAGCAAGATTAATCCAGCCATGAAGTAAGATGAAACAAGCACTTGGCAGGCCTTTGCATCCCATTAAATGTTTTCATCAAGTTTTTTCCCCCTTTCCTAGTAGGTGACTTTGAAGTTTCCAAATGGGGTGAGGGGAAAGAAAAAAAGGATCACAACCAGCATTTTGGATGAGGCAAGCAGTCATGAGCTGCTCTTGTAGCTTATCAGCCTTCTCCACTGCTTGACATACTATTCAGGTAGCAAGTCTCCGCCTGCAATCCTTCCCTTTCCTTAGAGAAATTAACTTGCCTATTAACCTGAAAAGATTTTGTTCTCTCTGCCCTAGAATTAATCCAGATTAAAGCATGTAGAAATTGCAAATGAGTAGAAAATCATTAACTGGCTGTTTTCTTATAAGTGCTAACAAACTCACTTGTAGACATGCTGTAGTAGTATCACTTATGGAAACAACTCAGGACCGAAAAAGGCCACTTTCATCACCAACTAAAGAAACCCGCACGGACTATTAGTGCAGAACAGCTAGTGTCCTTTACATTGTTTTTGAATAGTTTCCTGTGTAAGACAGGTGCTAAGGCTTGTTTGAGGCCCTCTTGACCAACAGTTAAACTGTTTTCTTCCACATTGACATGTACAAGGACAGCTCTTATAGCCATTTAACTGACCTCATCTATGACAACTACCCTCTGAAAAGCAGTAACAAATAACTTTACAAGCACAAGTATATAAATTCAGATCAGGCAATCAAAACTAACAGTCTTATTCAAATAATCTGCTTGAGTCATATAATTTATCTAATAATTTACCACAAGTATTTACTAATTTTTTCCCCATTTCTCAATACTGTTTTGATGCCTTCTTACCTGAAGGACAGATGGGAGTGGAAGTACAAAACAGGCAAGAAAAATAAACTTTATGATATAAGCAAAGAATGAATTAACCCATTATGACAGGGTGATTCAAATTACATCTGGGTACAATGTGTATGGTAAGCACGTTAAACATCTCATCTCCAAGAGAATCTGTAACTTTTATTCAACGTTTTATTATTCATAGCTGGTTTTGGCTGGATTTATTTTCTAAAGAAGGCCAAGTTTCCCATAAGCAGTGTTCCACAAGCAGACACTAGAAAGTATCCTGCATTTAGAGAAAGTGAGCAGTAAGCCCAGTCTTGATAATTCTCCCATCACGTACTCAAAAAGTTAGCAAGGAAAAACAGTGATGGAGAACGTTAATCATCTCACATGCACATTCAATCCATGGAAACATTTTTGCCACATGCTTGAAGTAAAAGCTTCCTTGGAGACAAGGTTGCTCAACACAGCTTATGCATGTGAGATGCAAAGACCTCTTAGCCTAAGCTCACAGCACTTTGCTCTTGTGATGCATCAGCAGCACAAACATCCCTAGACCACTGTGTTCCAGTTGAGGGGTAGTGATTTCAGAAATCAGAGGTGACAGCTTCTTGAGGTGTACATGTCTGATGAAAGATATGTGCCCTTTAGAGTTTCCCAGATGTCCAAATTCTAGTACTTTAAAGTTCCCTTTCCTTGATGCTTCAACAAAAAGAAAAAAAGATGGAAATACTTCTGCAGAGAAGCTCTCTCCCTCATCTCACTCTGCAGATCATCAAAATATTTCAGACAGCATAACACACAAACACTAATCTTACACTTGAAACAGGTTTCAGGCTGCAGAAACCCATAGCCATATGCTAAACTCTGGAACTCTGCAAATTCAGAAGGATCCTTGGGCCTTCTAATAGCAATAGAAAACACTAGGGCTGACACTATTGGCCCAAGTGTGCAGTTCTGAGTAACTAAGGTTGTGAAATCCTGAAGAAGTGCTACAAATAAGGACAGAAAGCGTATGACCATCCTTGCTTTTACACATTTATTTTGCAAATCCTTTGAACATGTATACTTAACAAACATTAGAATTGAGTTCTACTTTCACCTGCACTACAGTAACTGATTTTTTAAAAACAAACCCATAAACATTAACTAAATAACTAGATTTGCATCGTTTAATATGCAAAATTTCAAACCAATAAAATATTTATTCTATAAAATAATTATAGCCTTGAGTTCAAGTGAACAACAATAAAAACATATGTCAGTAGTCACCACAAGACTAGGTTACCCAGACTGAATATCATGTCTGTCTTTGGAGGTTTTCAAAACCCAAAGCCCTGAGCAGTCCTGAACAAAGCACCAAGCCAACTGGGTTCTGAATTCAAGTATCAAAGAGCTTTATGCAAAGCACCAGAGTCGATGGCCTCCTGAGATCCCTTCCAACCTATGTCACTCTATGATTCTAAAACACAACACTCCATGGATTTTATTGGCATTGGTATTTATTCTTTGATTGCATTGAACGAAAGGTCAAAATCACATATGATTTGGATTTGTGCAGCTGCTCCACATATATCAGTAGAATTACCTGTTTATACTACAGTTGAACATGGCCTATGAAATAAGCAAGTCAAAGGGCTTTGCATATACATGCCAATTTATTTTCTGGCTTGGTCAGTTTGAATCAGTCAGACATAAGACATCTGAAAACCTTACCTAGAACTACACATCAAATCAAATTATTAGTAAAGCAAACAGAAATTTCTAAGACTTGAGAATTTTTTTAACCAAGCTATGCCCCTTGGCATCAATCTAACCAAATATACACAAAACCTTTTGCAGCTACTAAACAGAGAACCATCCTAGAGCCACCTGCGTTTTTATTGTGGGGTACTTCTTCAGTCACATCGGTTCCTAAACCTGTTCAGATTTAACTAGACTGCAGCATGCCCTACCAAAGGCAGTCAAAGTCATACTCAACTCACTGACCACAAAGCTTAATCAGAACTCTTCTCTATACAAACTGTGTACCTCAGGAAGCACAGCTAATTAGGCAGAAAATTAAGGTTAGACATTTCATAAGCTTCCTCAGAACTCAGGACAGGGGAATTGAATATAGAGCCTCTAGACAGGCTTGTTAATGGGGCAGGCAAAGAAACAGCAAGGGCCTCAGTCTTCTAGAAACCAAGAGTGTACCAACATTAGTAAAGTAACTAGTTTTGAGACTCGGACTCCGTAGGAGGATTTTACTCTGATGCAAAGATGAGATGCTTCCACAAAATGAGAAGCTCTCTGGTAAGTTTGAAACAATGTTACAGGAATCACAGAATATTTCAAATTGGAAGGGACCCATAAGGATTAATAAGGAAATAGCATAAAGCATTGCCCCAGTTATTAACGTGACCTATAGCTGAGTGAACTCCACATCCTTAAAGAGCTTCTAACCAGTTTAAATTTACCAAAATACTGTAGAAGATGATGGGGTACACATTTGTGGTATATAAAAATCGGACAATATGTTTGAATCTGAAGGTCTTTGTGTTTGATTTCTTTTATGGGCAAATACAAGAAATCAAACACAAAGACCTTCAAATGCTGAAAGGCAGAAATGACTGGCAGCATACCAATATAAAAAGTAATACGTGTTGTAGAATTATACTTACATTTTTTGCCGTCATGTCAGACAATATTGCTTTATATTCTGTAAAAGCATAAGATATCCCTTTTCATCTTCACAGAATCTTTAAAATGAACATCCTGTAAGAAAGTTAATAAAACACCTTAGTTAAAATATATTTTCAGTTACCTCTCTAGCTGAAACGCTGCATCTCTAGAGGAGAGGTTTTTAATTTTTTTTTTTTTTTTTTTTTACTTTTTGATAAAATCAATCACCACAATAGTCAGGTTCTGCTTTAAAAATAAACATTGCTTGGAATAGACAGAGATGTAATCTTATATATAAAGGCCCAACTTACATGGAGGCCTAACCATATTAATGTGCTAGCAAATCATGTCATGCCATTACTAAACTCTTGTAATGAAAATCATGCAATCATTTGCATCTAATGCAGATTGTCTCTAAAAAATGGAAGTGAATTTTCTCCGTTGTGTCTTTAGCCTCCAACAACAGAGGAAGCTTCTAATTTCATCACTGCAGACATCCAAAAATCTTGACAAAAAGTAAGATATACTATGAAATGAATATACACAGCAAACATTAAGTACTTTTAGGAAACATCCAAGAAAACACATTCCAGTTCAAACTAATCTTTTTAATATTTTGTGGCTTTTTTATTAACCCTATGTAATTAGAATTCCAGGAAAAGACAAATATTTTGGTATACTGAAAAATCCCTAAAGCAACTTCTTTTTAAAATCAAGGCTTCCAGAAATCTTCCAGAAAACAGAAGAAAAGAAGTTACAAATCAATGCTGGCAGTATAAATCATTTTAGAGACGGAATTAACTTCACAAGGCTTTTAAGTACTTCAAAAGTACTTCTGTAAGTACTACTTGCTGTTAAAAAATGAACTACAAAAGACATCTGAATTGTGCTTGGATGTATAAGAGAAGGAGAATTGTTCACACTTTCATGAGTGGAATCAATTCAGCGGTACCTTTTGGAAGATGCTTAAACTAGCTACCAAATATAAGTCACAACCATTTTCAGCAGAACTCAGAAGCTACAAAAGCAGGGTGCAATTTCCTCTGTATTTTAACCTACACAAAGTTTGAGAACTGCCAGTCTACACCTCCCTTCTAGAAAAGTGCCAAAAAATTGTTTCATAGTTTAGTGTGCATAGCTAATGGGGAACTCTACCATCACTGCATTATTGGTTTTGGACAATCCAGAAGAATTTTAAATTCTCTGATGTTCCTATAGATTTCTTGGTTTATTCAGACATCATATCAATTAAACTGTTATTAGAGTTAGTGGGAAAACATTTTATTCAACTTAGAGGTGTTCTCCATTTCCTTTTGAATGAGTTATATTTATCTTCCTTAGTGCTTCAATTTATCATAGCCATAATTAAGCAGCTATCCAGCATATGAATACCACATAATTCTGTCTACTAACACATTCTTCCATGAAAACTTTAAGTGAAGTGTTTTTCTCTACCTTCAGAGAGGACACTACAGAGAGGTATATATTCACACCCTGGGGAAAGAGGCTACTGGACATGTGTAGCAATCCTGAAAGCTGAAGAAGAGCCACAGAAAAGCCACAAAGCTACGGTGGCCACGGCAAAGAGCAAATACTGAATCCTTGCATCATGTCTGAAAATTACGATCTATGTGCCTTTTCTTTTTCCGCCTTCCTCCTCCTTCCACAGAAACTCTCCGAATACATCATCTGGAGCTCTGGCCAAAATTCATGATGTAGTCTGACCTCCCTCTCTTGCTTTAAGAGGTTTTACAAGTAATTTACTCAAATAAAACATAGTTAAGAACACATTTGCTAAGTAGCTTTAACCCATTTAAAAATAAGCAAACTAGTTTCATCTTTGACAAGTTACTTGCTGTCAAGCTTAGTGATCCAGAAGGTATTGGCCATAAACTATTACAGTCCTTTGCCACAATACTCTTCAGCCAGTATGAACAGTTGGTATTCTTCCAGATTTATGAACACATTTTGTCAAGCTCGAGAAGCCAGACTTTGTGACCCCACCATCTGCCATGACCTCTTGTCAGGTTCAGACAAAAGAACCCACACAGATGGCCTCAAAATGGAGATTCTCTTCATTCCCAATTGCTGTTTGACAGCTTGCACCACACAGATAGAGAAACATAAAACTCAACCTTTTTGTTCTTTAGCTACTTTCTACTGAAATGAAGCTGCATAAAGACAAGTTTAGAGCCAAAAGCATATGAGGCACAAAGATTGTTTTATTTGAACTAAGGTTGTCCCTTCATAATCTAAGAATTAATTTATAATCCACTCCCCATAATTTTGCCTTTTGGTCAAATATTGTACAGTACAGGGAGCCAACCGAACTGTCTGACTTTGTAAACTTTGAGCTGTCGTTTCTCCTAGAACATATGTCGCCTAATCACTTATGCCAATGACATTAAAAATCCAGTTTGGGCATTAAATTTACAAAAGCCCAGATAATGAAGCTCTAGTTACAACAAAACAGTACAAGAGTGTTTACCTGTATCTATTCTAGTTACAAGTTGAAAGCCAGATCTATTCTGAAGTTTCAGTGATACTGACGCTGAATCCCAGTACAAGAAACAATGTGAAACAGGAAACAGGTATCTGCAGAAAAATATTATATTCCTTTATAGTTTTATTTTCTATGGTCCAAAGTTTTATTTTTAAATTAGCCCTTGAAAATACACATATTGGCTAAAATCTAATAGTAGAAAAGAATAAAGCCCCTTACCATAATAGTCTATTTTCTGCTCCTGAAAATTAAGCTTTACCAAACTTAACCTGGTTTTCTCTAGCTTTCTCAAATTCTTACCAGTACTTCACATATCACACATTCATGTAGACCAGCACCACACAAAGATTCTCCCCAGTCCCAGAGGCCACTTCCACTTCACAACAAAAGGTGTAATTTATGTAAGTATTATATCAATATATACAAATTAAGACAACTATTGGACAGTTACCTAAATTGTTTATGATGAAAAATCTTCATGATACACAGAAAAAACTGTAGAGATGTTTTAGTGCACCAGAATGCTTTTTATCATCACCAAGAAGTTATTTTTTTCATTTACTTGATCAAGAGTATTGCAAAGTGAAAATTATTCCAATTAACTGGGTCAGCTGAGAGGAAAGAAAAAGTCATCAGTTTCAAGAAAAAGAAACCTGTATAATGCCAGCCTGTCCACTAGAAATTAGCTTATGTTCTTCGCATCCCTCTCCATAGAACTAACTTTCCAGCTACAGTACTACAAAGCTGATTTCAGAAGACAGCAGTAAAAAAAAGATTCCTTATTAATCAGTAAAAGCTCAGTTTTAAACTAATAATTTATGCACAGCATCTACATGGATTAGACCACCTGTTACACATATGTTGCTTCATTGTGTCTCGGTTTTCAGACCAGTAAAATTTCAAAATTACGAAGTGCTTATCAGAAATCCACCTGCTCCCAGGAAGTGTTTCCCCATCTTGGATGCTGAAATGGTTTTTAGGCACAACTTCTTTTTAAAGCAACTGAGATAAAAAAAGTACCAGGTTTAGTGAAAATATCTGTAGGTACTAGACAGATTAATTTCTTGATACACCAAGAAACAGAAATACAACTTTGTTATCAAATTTCTGAAATTTAAATTACAGATTTTACATCTCTATAAGAAGATTCCATTGATTTGTCAACTTTTTTTCACTGAATTCTCTTCAAATGACTTAGTCCCAGTTTTATCCTTTATTTATGTATAGAAGAAATAACTTTGGCCTACAAACTGCAAAAGACAGGAACACCCAGGAGCATGATGCTTTAAATCAAGATGCAAACAGAAGATATAACTATCTGAACCTAATCTGAAAGTAGAGATCTCACCTAGCAGTTTGTGGGAACCAGCTGACACACAAGAAATGAGAAGGAACAAAACCAATTGACCGGGTTCTCATAAGTTATTGTGATTGAGCAAAATGCCAAAGTATCATCAGAACAAATTAACCGACTCCTCCTGACAAAAGCAGTTAACTATATTTCAAGTTTACACAGTAGAAAGAACCTGGAAAAACAGACAAGGCCCACATGCAAGCTTAGTTAGTATAAACTGTAGCACTTCAGCTACATAATGAAAATTAACATTTAATGTGGTTTGCTAAAAGCATGTGAGGGGCAATGTCCCTTTATGAGCCTCACGCAGCATATATCGAGGCAACAAATGAATCCAATCCTTTCAATACTCTCAGACTCGATCCTGAACGCAACATCCCCATTACTCCCACTATGTGCTCTATTTACTCCCACTGTTATACATGTACGTGACTAGCAAAAGCACTGCTGATGGAGGCTACTGAATATCCTGAAACCCAGGGATGAAAACAGGACTGCGTGTATGTACAAGTGACAAGAGCACACAACACAGGAATAAAATCCAAAACTGTAATCAATCTCTCCCCTAGATGAAAGTGTTCAGTCTCCATGCGATGAATTGCACTGCTGAGCCTCCAGTTCTGCTGCTTGTCCAGTCCTGACAGTGCTGAGACTCAAATCCCATCGACCTGCAACTAGTTATTCCTTCCCTCAAGGGACTCAGTTTCTTAGGCGTGCTCTTAGGCATGCCCAATGTCATGCAAGTACTAGGGGTAAACTAAGAACAGGAGCAGCACTTGCAGCTTATTTCAAAATCAATGAGGTGAAGCGTGTCCCTTATTGCTTAAATAAGGAGGATGTTACATTAAACATGTGGAATAATGCCCAAGTACTTGAACCTTTGAAGGCTCTTTTAATTCCCCAAACCAGCTTACTGTCATTCAAGATAAAGTGCGTAGGGCTTGACCGTGGATAACACTTATGCAGCACTTAAAAAAGTAAGATGATCTAAAAGTTGAGTTTTACAGACAACTCACTTTTATCAGCACAGATATGCACAGATACATTTGGAATTAACAAAAATTTAGCTGCAGTTCTTTCAAGTAGACAATCTATTTTATAAGCTCATCTTTTGTTCTCTAACTAGGTTTCTAGCCCAGGGTTTTTTCCACAGCTGACTACTATACAGGGCACAACATTTGGGAGTCTACTGCTTCAGTGGGAAGAGGCAGGTACAACTTCCTTTCCAAGAGCACACTGTGTTTTCACAAACATATTTTTGCCTTAAGAAATTTAATTTTAGCAATGGGTTGACAGTTGAAAAAAATTCAGTGATCTACATGACTGCCTGTAAAATACCTTGGTAAGACGGTCTTTGTGCACTGCCAATAATACTCCTCTTTCAATTAAGCTCAGCTGAAAAGAGCATCTTTTTGACTACTGAGACTTCAAACAAGCTTCTTGCTACCACCAGCTCATATACTGTATGATACCTCAGAGAATGCTCTAGATATTAATCTCGTCTTGTAATGAGTTTTAATGTTGAGATTTTAAAATTTCCAGAGTTATCAGTACAGTGACAAATACATGGAACAGTTTAACCATCCTGCTGAGATACACTTCTGTCTACACCCTGCAGCTGGAAGGACCTTATCATCCACTTAACTGAAGATAATTTCATATTTCAGTTTGATTAAAGATCACCAAGTTATATAGGGATAAAGAACTTGATGATGGAGGGTGGCTTAGTAATAACAATTTCCTACATTTTCCTTATAATTTGCTAGAAGCTTTGTTCTAGCTTAAACCCATTATTAACTCCAGTCTTGCATGAAGATCATGATAGTATTTACCGAAGGGTAAAAGTTACAAAAAATTCATACTTCTTTAGTTATAATTCAGTACAAAGGCATAAAGGGATTCTTCTAGTGATGCACAAGCTCTCAAATACTGATTACAGCACACAAAATTACCTAAAGGGTGCAATTCCATGAAACAAGTTCTCTGATGTAAAATCCCACCACCGCTATCATGCTAAAAAGGATCTTCCTCTTTTCCCTGCTCCTTTCACTTTCCATTCCTCCTTCTTGCTACATGTTCTCAACAACTCCCATTTCCACCTGATCCCCTCAGTAAGCCACTTTAGCTCTGATACTGTCAGAATAGCAACAATGGGGCTGAAAGGGGGAAGAAGAAAGTCTTCCATATGCTGCAACGTCCTGACACCTCAGATGACCATCTAGGCCTGTGCACAGGACAGGACTGACCCTTCAGATTTAGAAAGCTTTTCGACCAGTTCAGCCTGGTTTGCAGAACCACGTCATGACTCCGTTTCTGAAAAAAAGCATTTATGATCTCCTGAAAATTTACATATGGGTTGAAATGTGGCAAAAAGTTGTATATGGTTTGCTTGTATGAAGACTACTCTACGCTTTTTAAGAATTCACTGGAACGTGTGCAAGCTTCAAAAATCCATTAGGAAGAAGTGGGATGTTTTGTCTTCAGATCATAGCTTTCCCAATTTCTTATACAGCGAGAAGCAGGATGAATAATTTGCTTTTGATGGACAGCTGTAGCCTGCTGTTATACAGAATCAATACACAGCTTGAAATTTTGTCAATTCTGTGTATGAAGTTATTGATTTTTAAAAATTGTTTAAATGTATTTGCAAATGTAAGTTGAATTTTAAATAAACTGAATCTTACAGTGATTGGATTGCACGTTCAAGAGAACAGAAATAGATACCTCAAGTCTCAAGGTCAAGTTTATAATGAAGGGAAAAGCTACCCAACTCTTTCCTTGCAATAAATGGAGAGCCCAGGCACACAAAGGTTTTTGATTTCACTCTGGGGACATAACCTCACTTTCACTTGCCGTTCCTGATCTCATTCATAATTATTGGTCATGTTACCACCATAATCTCTATGACAGGTCAATTACAGTTATTCTGGTAATTACAAGTATTGCTCATATGGGAAAGGTTTAATACTTGCATGACCGTTATGGTTTACAAGTGACTTTTGCTACATTAATGCATGGGCATTCACAAGCCTTAAGGAGCATATACTGATACATTTGCTTTAAGACTTTAATTCTCACAAATATCATTATAATAGCTCGTACCAAGTTGAAGAATTCATCCATACAACTTCACTAAAAGTTCATAGACTTAAAGACAGTGTGTACCCGTAGCAACCTGCCAATTTCATTCTGAACCTAAGACCTTATTTTTTCTTGATTTTTTTCCACTTACATCTTGAGCTGAAATTCCCAATAACAAAACAGTGAATGAAAATGGTCTCTTATTCGTGCAGAACACATCTGCTAACACCTACAATGGGGAAATGGATTATGAGTTCCTTTCAAAGCAACCTTTTCATGCATCCTGCAGATGACATAGTCACCCAACAGAGGTTAGTAAGGGACTCTGTTGAACAAAAGAACTACAGACATTGAAAGACAGAACTGAATCATTTGCTATTCCCACACAAACTGAGACGAACCTGGCAGCAATAGGAACCTGACGAAACAGGACAAACCTGACCTGCCAAACCAAGGAGCATGCCCTAACTTCCACAGAAAAAAAAAAAGAAATTAAGCTTCAGGACCAGAATTACATTCACCAATTGACTTCGGTCTATAGAAGTTAACAAAAATTCCATGTTTGGGAGACAGGCACTCCATTCACAGATCGGAAAGGATCAGCTATCTAGGAATAGGAGAGGCATAATCACAACTGCCATCACTGCTTCTTCTTACTATTGTTCGTGTAAAACCTGATGGTCAAGGCACGCCTCACTGATTGAAATAATGTAAAATGAGTCAAAAGAAAAGAAACATCACCTTTATAAAATCCATTTATAAAATGGATTATTTCTAGAAGCTATGTTAACCAACAGCATATTTAGAAATTTTGTCAAAAACTTAGCTGTTCATGTTTATCAAATATCCCAAGGATTGTAAATCAGGAAGATCACAGCACCATGACAATTCTGGATAGTGCCTTCAAGGACACCTCTGAAGTAGCCCCCTTGGCAATTCATGCTTAAGTGATTTGGGAAGTTAACAATATCAAGTTGTCTTCTACCTCTCTTTTAATACATTACCACTAAGTCAGAAAAAATTAAGTTGTCCCAACACATGAATTGCTGCAGATAACAACCAAGCCTACTAACAAAAACAAACGCTAATCTTTTCCCAGCTTAGCTTCAGTCTCTATTATAACATCCAATACTAAATGTGAGCTGGCTAAAGCATTATTTATCGCCAAGTTACTGCTGACAAAATATGAAAATTTCTATAGGTTTCAGTAAAGACAAATATTCTCACAAGTGGCTTTAGTAGGCTGCGGATTTTGCAAAAGGTGTTCTGAAAGGCAAAGAATTTCTTCAACAGTACCAAGTGATTAGCTAGGTCTAGAAGAAGTTATTTCCAAATATCATGCCTTTTCCTTTAATTACTATTCTGCATTTCAGTAGAAATACATTAGAGAAAGCTGTGCTTTTGTTACAGATTCTATTAATGCATATTTTAATATATACCAGTATACACATTATTAGCAGATATAATATATAGTAGTCTTGCAAACGGAACTATTGCAGGCATCCAGTTTGATTTGCTTAGACTGATTTTTATGCTACTAATATTGGAAAGTATAAAAGCAAACTTGAACAATCTGTAAAGACCTTTACTGGAAACTGTCACTGCACACAGGAAATCAGAAAATGTAGCAATAAAGTTCCTTTAATGAAACTACAAGTATAAGATCACTTACTACTGCCTCGCCTTCTTGCAAAAGAGCTGTAGTCTACAAACCAATAACGGGGTGAAAAAATTATCCATTTCATTTTAATACTGGATGTTACAAAAACACACATGAAGAATCAAACTAGGAAGCTGTTATAGATCTGTCACTCCCTGCCATACCTGCACCTTTTTACAGTATTTCTGAGCATATACCTAGTTTTTCAGATCCTGCAACAGGCGTTACATTATCAGCTTTGATGCAGTATGTGTACTGTTACCATACCAAGATGTTTGGATTGTTTTCCATTGAATGCCTAAAATTTTATGATAAACTTGTCTGATTTCAGTGGCTTCTTGGCTTTGCACACAAGAACTCCACATGTTTATTTCCTTGCACTGGACTAGGCAGTTTATTTTCTCTATTTTAAGATTCACTGTTGATTCATTAGTAGTCATGTCCCATGAATGCAATCAGAAAGGTAAATGAGAAATTCGCAATCATTACACCAAAAAAGTATGCAGAAAAAGCCGACAATTTAAGAAATTGTTGCTTGCTAAAGACAACCTGAAGAATAATATTTTAAGGAAGCTCATCAGAAGAAATGCAATTCCAAGAACTGACTTAGGCTAGCTATAACTAAAGAACTCATTCTGATCCACATTAGGATGTAGAAGTATTACTACCTAGACAGTATGGGCTGCAGCTTTCCTCCCCTAACCGTATCAGGTCTCTATTCTTCTATCACTTTTAGAGATTTGCACTAAACTTTCCTGTAGGCACAGTGAAGAGATGTGCACACTTAAACTGAGTAACATTATACATTCTTAGAAGGGGATGGAAAGCTGGAATTTTGGTTCCTATTTGTTCGCTAAACCCATAACACCACCTTTAGCCAAACCAACTGAAAAACCTTCACTGCGAGGGTGCTCACAACTGCCCAGGAAGAATGTCCAGATGCACGAGAGGCCCCTACATTAGTGTCCAATATATATGAGAGCAGAGGAAGATAAAGAATTCTGCTGTAGTAATGACGTCCCTTCCGAAACAGCACTGTGCCTTTTGCCCAGCTGAATTGTTTGGTCTCTCCCCTTTACACTGGACAGCTGCTGTCAAGACGCTGCATTGAAAGCTGTACCTTATCAGTTTGTAAAGTGAGGTTGCCAGTCCGAACCCTGTGCAGCAATAAAGAGCACTCCTGTCAGTGATATATGTCTTGTGTTAATTACATCAATATAGTACAAGTCAAATGGTTTCATTTTGTTGTGTTACAAAAGTGACTTCTGTACAAACAGGAAGTGGTTAAAAGAAAGCACAATAACTTGTCAGTGAAATAAGATCACTATTAAGTTCACCCATGAGAGAATCTTGCTAATATTTAATAATTTTTTTCTCCCATAGTATAGAACTAAATCATTTGACCTATTACTCTTTTCTCTTCTAGAGGCACTAAGACTCACTTCACACTTTTTCCTCTTAAGACCACCTCTCCTGTCAAGTCTCCTTTTCTATAATGCAAACTTCTCCTTACTCTTCCATGTTTCTCCAAAGTGCTGTAGTTAGCACCTTATATGCTTTTTTGAAAAGAAGTTCCTGAAACTCAGTACTTCCCTACCTCCAAAACATCTTTGAGTACATCTAGCATTGGCACAAATATGGGCTGTGAAATACAGTTCTGCATTTGTTTCTTAACACTGGTTATCTGTCATGAGTCTTTGACCCATGTATGCAAATCATACTTTTTTTTTTGGTGTAAGACAGGATATAATAAAATCAAATGAACTAGAGATAATTTGGGAAGGGTAAAGAAATAGAGAAAAAACTATTAATTTCCCTTTTAATAGCATCAATTTATACTATCATAAAATTGTTTTCTAATCAAAGATTATATCAAGTTGCAATTAGTTACATCACACAACCGCCAATGTTTGGCTATTTCCTGTCAGTATAGTTAAGCTACATTAGTGACAGTAGTTAAAAAAAAATCCATCAGCTGGTAAAAGTATTAAAGAAGAGTCATGAAAATAATTGAACTGATTTGCAAATTATGACAACCGACAGAGTAATAATTTTTTTGTTATTTTTACGCAGCATGTTAAATCCTATTAATTTAAAGTCTTCGCTTTCTCTGTCAATTCAAAAATTTACAGAAAAAAAGAAAGCTAAAAGTCCTTTCTACAGAGGAAAACATCACGACCTCTGACATATAGCTCAGCCATCACCCCTTTACTCAACGAGGGAGCACGCTCTCTCTCAGATGCGGTTTTCTCCCACATTTCAAGGAAGTTTGCTTATTCCTCATTTTCCTCCTATTGTTTGCGTTCTCCGTTTCGAAAGGCGGTATTTATATTCGGATTCACCTCTGCGGCCGAGCCCTTCGCTGCCGGGAGTGAGGGAAGGCCCGCACGCAGCTCGGGCC
>JAHREE010000179.1:6200-57199 GCA_033628505.1 Tringa tobata
CACCCTGCTGCTGAGGGGAGGGAAGGCAGGGGGCGAGGGGCCCTGCGGAACATCAGGGCACGGCAGAAAAGCTGCCTGGGCAAGCATCAGCTCACTGAGCTGGCTTTGAGGGACACACAGTGAGATACCAACACACGCACATGAATCACATTTTGCAGCATTTTCACTCCCTTTAAACGTCAGCCAAAGCATTTGGTATGAAAAGAGGAGCTTTGAGAGCAGCAAAGCATAAGCAAAACATAAGCAAAAAAAAGCGCTACTGGGAAATAGGTCTGACCTTCAGCAGCAGAATGAAACATCCCAATTTCGCTGTCTAAAGCTTATTGTTTGTACAGTTTTGCTTTTATAATAAAAGACAGCAAGTAAAAAACATACTTAAGCCATTTTAAATGGGCAGATGTTTTATGCGAGTGCCCAGGGAATGCATCATTATAACATTAATGAGCACTTCATCAGGTATTTTTGAAGGTCCCATCCAGAATACCATTAGAGCAATTTTAATTTACTGTGCTTTGCAATAGTAACATATTAATACACATATTATACCACTTATTTTTAAACCACATGTTCTAGGTCAAGTCAGTAGAAGGCGATGGCTTTGGGATTCTTCCATTTTGCAGTGATTTGGAAAAACAGTCTTTTTCATTTTCTTCATTTCATCTAACACTACTCTCCAGTGCTACTTCAGAGGAAGGGACGTTTCCTAAAATCTTGGCCTTTTAAGGACCTCTGCATGTTTTGTGGCAGAGGTACTCCAATGTCAGTAGTGACTGCACTGAAGATGCAGGATGTGAGAGCTGCATCAGTTCTACATAGCTGTAACTTGCACGCATTTCTGCATCTGCTAAGATCATAAAAGGCTGGAAGGGGCATCATAAAGTTAACATCAAACATTGAAAAAAAATTCAGGACTTAAAAACATTTTCTCCCATGAATACACTTTTAAAAACATACACTAGGCCTGTACAAGCATACACTAGGTTGACATTATGGCAGTGACCCAAAGAGGCCCTACAAAGTGTCAGTGCCCCTCAATGAAACGTTAACAGCATTTAGAAGCTGTTTATGTATGTTCCTCTGTGTTGTGTATATATATTTAAAAAAAAAATAAATCAAGGAGTGGCTTGGTTTTAACCACCAGGGTTTCCTTGCTGAGAATATGGATTCTGGAGATAATAAGCATCATCAGCTCCAGAATCTCACCCATCAGTTTCGCAGCATGCAAATTTCCAGCCCTCAGGAAAGGGATGAAAGGATGAAAATACTGGTATTGGGGAAATATTAATAAGAAATAAAAAGCATACCTGGCTTAACTTTTCACAAATTAATTTTATTCATCTTCATAAGCAGGCAATAAAAAGTATAAAATGATAAATAACCTATAGTTCATACACATTCCCAAATGCTGTTCTCACTGGCTCTCCCAGAGACCTGTTCAGGTCTAGGTGACAGGACAGTGTTACACCCGTGGACCAGATTCTGGCTCACACCTGGGGGAGGATTTGGCTGCGGTTACTGAAGCGATCACCCACCCTCCAGGAGCAACTACTACAGCTGCGGGGAGCCACACTGGCCCCCCGCCTGTGTGGTCAGCGGCCACACAGCCTGGCCATGGTTTTTTACTGAACTGCAGCCACAGTCCTGGCTTGGAAGAAGCAGCTGCCTGGCCAGAAGTTCACCATTTCCAGCTTTCCCAGCTGCAACTGACAGGAGACGGTTAAGACTGAGCAGGTGGATATCCTGGCGATACAGGGGGGAGATTATAGACATAGGGAGAAGAGAGAACTACTGAAAAAGGAAAACAGAAGGTGATTCACAGAGGGAAAGCACTCTTTGATCAGATACTGGCTCCATGTGAGTACTCCTGGAAGTCCAAACGATTCTTGAACAGATTTACTTGTTCTTTAGCTGCCAACTCTAAGGAAACTGACTTCCAAGTATGTTCCATTTGTGCAAACCCACATCTGAATGGCACTGCCATTCACAAACAAAGCAAAGCAAAGGTTTTGTAGGCAAGTAAATATTCCAGAATACCATTTTTCACAGAAATTTGGCAACCGAAGAAAACATTTCAATGCTCTCATCCAGCTACCTTTTTAAACTCTTAACTGCAGTTCCAGGCCCATCACTCAACAGACAAAGCTTTTATCTCATGCCAACCTCTGTAATGTCCATGCATTCTGAAATAAATGCTATGTTTTATCAGATGTAACTTGGGTGCCACAGAGCACTTCATCATCTTGTAAAACCTTCTGCCTTGTTTTAAGCGCTGCTATTCCAGTAAGACTGACAGGGCAGAGTAGTTTAACAACAGAGAAGGAACAAAGCCCTCACTCCTGCTCTTCTTGAAAAATCACTAATGTTTTTTCTTTTTCTTTTTTTTTTTTTCCTTTTTTCCATTGAAAAACATATTTACTTCCTTTCAAATCATCTATCAGCCTGTGAAAAACTAAGGAAAAGAAAACCCCAACCCCACGGCCAAACCTGAAAGCAAGAAGGTTACGCAGAAACAAAAGACATAAAGTACATAAAGTATTATTCATGGGTAAAAATACTGGCCGCTGTTCTGCTACCTCACAACTTAACCAATACAGGGAATAGCTTAAGTTGGGACAGGAAAGGCATTACGTGTCAGTAGAACTCATAATCCAATGTTAACTTGACTTCTGAGGGTATGCATCAACAGGTAGATCTCTCACACGTGAAACACCTGTGTGGAAACCACTACTCAGGTGGCCTCACAGGTTTTAGCTCGTTGCCATATCTGATATCTATGGCTAATCTCCCTCTTAGCTCTTACTTTCTCACACTGAAAAACTCTGTGCGTGAAGTGGGTAACCATTCAGAGAGGAAAAATACAAACAAGGGAAACTACACCCAGAAGGCAGCAATCCTCAGATGACGGAGAGGGAGGAAAAGTATTAAAGTGATTGGCAGTAGCTATTTGTGGGACATTTGGGAAAATACAGAGCTCCATGTAGGTACTGAATCTGGGCAAAAGGAAGTGGTAGAAGGGGAGGAGAGAAGTGAAGCTGAGATGCTCTTTTGTCCTCTTGCAGGCCCTGAAGAGCACAGCAATCCCTTCTTTCTGCTAACTCTAAGGCCCTTTAGATGTATTCCCTGTGCAGCTTCACAGACCACGTCACAGCAATATTAAGAGGAATTAACAGAAAGAGTGGGCAAAGGGAAGAGATGGCAGATGTGGCAGGAGGCTTTTTCAAGGGTTATTTCAGAAGGCAGCTGAAGGAAACCAAAGCTCTACAAAAGACAGGCCTATAAAAGGGCACTGACCATGAAGAACTCCTTGAGCAGTGGGTAAAATTGTAGTCTTACGATTTCAGGGAATGAGAATTTTGGTGAAGAATGCCTGGAATTTCAAGTAAGTCAGCTCTCTGCAGGAGAGCAGGAAAGCTCTGAAGTTAATGTGTCTGACAGAATCATCTGCTTGGTAGATGCCAGTGCTGCTGAAGGAACACCGAGGCCAGGACAGTGGAAAGGCCAAACAAGGCACCTCCAGCACTATGTTCCCAAACCCACTGCAGAAAGGGAGTTCTGCCAGCCTGCAGACTGGCTTCTGTTCTTCTTGGCCTCGAATGAAGGGTGTAACACATTAATGCTTCAGAAGATCCCAGGTCTGAGAATCTATCCAGACAGTTGAAATAATATGTACACGACAAGTCAGTACTGACTGCAATTGTCTGAGATCAACAAAACGTGGCAAATACAGGTCAGCGTTTCAGTATAAGAACCTACTAAAAGTATTTCGGTGAAAGTTAAAAGGAAGGACACTGAAAACTCTAGTGGTTTGTGGAGGTAACTATGAGACACTGAAATTTAGGTTCAGTTACTAAAACGTGAAAGCGTTTTGTTCCACCTTCAAAGCAAATATTTTGTACCACCGCAGAGGCTTTGAGATCTCCACGGTACCAAAAGATCAGTTTTAAAACAGGCTGAGAGGTGTTGGCAGTTTATTACACCTTTATGTGGTGAGGATCAATCAATTTTGAACAGCAATAAAAACAATTCTATCCCAGCTGTTCCTTTCACATCATTACCTACTGCTTGTTCCAGTTTCAGAAATTAGATTTGGGGGCTTTTAGTGTCAGCACTGCACACAAGAAAAACCGCCATCTTCCCACCTCCCACAATTCCTACTGACCTGCTTAATTTTATCTTAAACAACAGCTGCCATGATCAGATCTGTCACCACTTGAGTTCTCCAGTTAGCGCAGAGTTAGTGAACAAAAAAATAATACATACCTGGCGGGAAAAGGCTGTTAATCCCTTACCAAGCAAAGTGACATTCCTGCCCACGTTTTCTCTGCTGCAGACTTGACAAAATAGTTCTACAGAAACAATTGCCAAAATATTTCAAAAGCACTCCAGTTCACCACATCACAGACTCCTTTGTGTCTCTGCTGTATTTATACTTCTGGTCTTTCTGCCTGTCTTTACTTCATCCTCCATTTTCAAAAAATAAAGTCCTACTTAACTTAATAGCAGTATAAAACTTGTGGTTTGTCTCCTGTAAAGTTCACTCATTCTGGAATAAATACGCGTTCAACACGACTGATGTTCTTCCGATTACGTGATACCATACACAAGTAAACAAGAAAGAGAAGGCACAACAATGCCGTAGCTGTGAGGAAGACGAGGAGCCCAGCAAACAGAGAAGGTTTCAGAGGTAACTGGATCAACTTGCTTTCTGCTGGAATCATGTTTGTGAGGCTTAACATGTAACCCAGCGACCACGCTATACTGCTGTTACCAACCTGAAACGCAAGACAGAAGAGTTAATCCTATTCTCATGGACTTTTCAGTCAAAGAAAAGAGGTTCCAAAAGCTCAACTGCTGATGCTGGCAACTGCCTTTAATGTTAGCAAAGAGAAAACTTTAATGGAGTATACAAAGAAGACACCGTTTAATTTTAATTTTTTTTTTTTTTTTAAAGTCCCAGAGGATGCTAATAAAATTGATCACTGGGCCAAAGCAGTGAGACACATTTATTAGATGGATGGCTGCAAGGATGCGTGGTATATATGCAGATGGCCAGTTACAGGATTTTTCTCTGCAAGAAACACACTTTAAAAAATAAAAATTAAAAATTCAGCACTACTGTGCTAATTCCTAGAATTAGCCTGTCATCTGAGCCTAACCCTAGGATGCTATTTAGTTGAAGCAAACATAAGACCCCACAAAGAGTTCCACTGGCATGGACAAAGAGGAAGCCAGGGTAAAGTCCCCCAGCTATTTATCATCTTTTGTTCCATGGTTGGTTTTTTGCCTGCAAATGAATCAGCACTAGGCTATTCCATTTAAAAAATAAACATAAGAGGAAAACTACTTAGGAACAGGTGAAACTAAAGCAAAGGGGTTATGTCTGTATTTGCTCCAGGGTCCTCATGCTTTGCCAAATTCTAATTTGAGCAGAGTTTACCAAATTTTCACTGCCTTTGTCATTGAATCATCATCCTGCCACTTGATAAGCACAGGATCAAAGGGAGAAGATAGAACGTCCCTTGTCTCCTCTCACATTCCCAGGCTCTAATAACTGTTTGCCTATTTATAGAAAACATGTAAATACACATCACAGCCTCCTACAGATCAAACTACAATTAAAAAATAATAATCTATTGTTAGAGTGAAAAAATAAGGGGGGACATTTCAAGAGAAATCAGTGGGACTCACTAAACTAGCCTAGAGGGTCAGCTACAAGACAGGTATTTGGTTTACAATCTAGCATAGGTTGCTTTCTTTATCAATTTCAAATCACTCCAGGTAGTTCTAGGGTATGCTACAGGACAGATAAAGCTGAAGTTGTCTTCTTCTACAACTAACCAGCTCTCCCAAATTCATCTGGCTTTCCATCTTTATTACAGGTCATCCTACTCTGCTACTACAGAGTTTGCCTGAATTGCTGTCCCTTTAAGTAGTTTGCTTAAATTTAGGAACCTCTTTGTTAATAACCTCCTTGGTTAATCTTGGATGAAGCTGATGAATGAACTTTATTATTTAATGTCTTTAGTGAACAGTTTTAAGTAGTCATGCACTGGTTGTAGAAGACCATAAAGGCCTGTGATATTTGGTCTTTTTTGTAGTTGTATGTATCCCAATACCTTTTGTTTAACTGATAAAAAGAAAGCTACAGTAACAGGAACTGGAATACGACAGGTGAACAAAGAAGTAAGATGGATCAAAGCGGTTTTTCATTGCTAAGAGAAGGGAAATAAACTCTCTTTATAATGTTTAGAGCTTCAACAAATTATCCAGTTGTAGATTTCGCCCAGATCTTAGCAATGGTTTAAGGTTCTTTTCACTGGTTGTGTTCACTACTTAAAAGGAAACATAATTCTAACATAGGCCCAAAACCCCACCTTCCACTCTTGGAGGCAACTGTGCTGTTATCTCTGGGGTAGCTTACCTGATTTCAGATCTTCTTATTTTAGTTCTGTGAGGGGCAGATTTAATTAGGAGAATGTGGTCTTTCTTTTTGAATTTTCGTAATTACCCTAGTGCAAGATCTACATAACAAAGGTGTTAATTTCAAATAAGCCTTTTGGGTCTTCATTTTGCTCAGTATTTTTATAATCTTGGATAAATACAGAAAAATGTTGCTGCATTTGGCTGCTCCTATCTGCTGGATACAATACAAGATATATGTAAATAACAAATCAAATACACCCCCTACAAGGTTTTTAAGGGGATTAAGATCCCAGAGTAAGCTCTATGCCGATTTCCCAGTAGAAGGGCTAAATCTGCATGCTCCTCCAGAGCCTCTAATGGTTGTCCACCAGAGGACAAAATAAGGCAAGAAACTCATACTTGATTCCTTAGTGCACCGGTAATAAGACTAGAATTGTTCAGAAAACATCGCTTGCCTGCATACCCTGCATTTAAGAATAGTGCATGAAGATCTACAAGCTGTTCTTTTGTTGGTTTTGCATGCAAGCACTGAAGTATTTCCAAACTGCACAGAGATTAAGACAAGGTTTTAGAATAAGGCTCTGTACGGTAGCAGAGAGGCAAGGATGGAGTGACAGAGCACCGTGCGGCCCACACTTCCTGAGGTAACAGCCAAGCTTAGATAGTGGCCGTGCCGTCTGATTCGGAAGCAAAGATTTCTTAGCAGTAGCTTTAGAATGGATATATACAAGTTCGTTCCAAGTGTTTTTAGGAGAAAATCTAAAGTCAGGGAAGACGTAAATGCAACTGTTACACAAACCTTGTAAGCCTTCTCTCTTTGCCAACTGCAAGCCAATATCCCATCAATACATGCTCTTATTCCAGAGAACCAGATTATGGCACGGACAGATGCCCTAGTTGCTTCATCACCACTCACTGACTACAAGCCAGCTCTGCTGGTTGCCCCATGGCTCTGCCAGCAGAGAGAAAAGCTGGAGTTCTCCTGTCCAACTCAGCAGGGGTACCTCAAACTGACCTTGACTGGCGAGGTGTTCCAGGCACATCACTGCCTAGAGTAAGCCACTACTTCAACAAACTGAGGCAAGGTTTAAAACACAATTGTTTGGACCTTTCTTAAGAGTTCTTTAAAAGAATCCAGGCAACATCTGCAAGAAATGCTGCAACCCCTGGAACCCAGCTGAAATTGCTACTGAGGCTTGAAAAATGGCTTTGTCTTATGCCAAACATTTGACAGTCATTTACAAAGGCTGTTTATGATCATTGTATTTTTTGGACACTGCTGCATCTTTTGTGTCCTTCTAAACTTCTTTGGATTAAAATAACAGTAAAAAGAAATTATTATTGCTCACCTCCTTTTGAAAACGTATCTGTGGCCAAGTTTCTGCATCAAAGTTGTAACCATGTACAAGCAAGTAATAAATGAAATTAGCCGAAAAGCAGTAGGATCTAGCATATAATTCTTCAAATTTAGGCAGCATAAACTGGAGCTGAAAGCAAAAGTTTTAAAAAAAAAAATGTAAATTTTAAAACACAAATGCTTTTGGTTTTTATAACTACAGAATACTTTGGATTCTAATTAGAATTTATTAGCATTTTTCAGAAACACCAAGTAAAGTTGTGGACAACTAGATATGGAGATTTAGAAAAATAAAGACCCTGACGACGCTACAGCTTATGTGGTTAAAAATAAAAAGAAATATAAAACTGGACATAAAAGATTGAGAATGCTATGGTTCCTAAATTTTACATGTCATCTTTACAGCAGGGTTAAAACTGTGGTAGTAAACCACAGCCATACATCTCTTTGAAAGGATCACATATGGAGTCAACCTCGCATGTGGCAGTCAGCTATCAAGTGATGATGTCAGGTTAAATAGGAAGTGCTAGCAAAAAAAGGAATGCAAACAGGGAGCCAGTTTGGTGATCTGAGGTACCTTCCTGCAAATTTAAAATTGGTCTGTCAATGTCTTAGGTTCACACTAACAGAGCTGAGCTCAGAACAGGGCATAAGGAATATTGCAGGACTAGAAAAATACAGAGTTAAACCTCCATTAAATAAAGATGCCTGCAAGTTACACAGAACGTGTTACATCACAAAACCACCTTTTGGATGTCAATTGTGACCTGGGATGCTCACTTGGATCATGAATATCAGTTGGAATTCACAGACCCAAGCAAAGTGCTTTGATCTCCCAGACTGATCCAAAAGTGCTGTTGCGAGTCCCAGTGGTTGCACGAAGATCAGGATGTGAGTATCACAGCGTACACATACGGACAGATCAAGCAAGCTGGAAAAATGAAGAACTGCTGGCTAAAAGCTGTTTGGAAAAGGTCATGGTTGCCAGCTGGGGACAATATGCTTCACTTGTTTTTCTTAGCATAAGTAATAGCAAAAAATACAAGACTATAACTTTCCCTCAGACTAACTCTGTGAGGACAATAATAAAATATAAAAAAAAAAAAATTCCCTTCCACCAGTAAAAAATTTTCAGGCAGCAGTGCTAATTCCTAATTCCACCTCATCAGCTTCAATTACACTGCATCAGCTCTGTGCCAGTGCACTCACAGATAACGTAGGATAAAGAAGTACTAACTGCTTTGAATATATAGGGATAATGCTGATAATACGTGTGATTGAAGTGTGCTCTGCAGTCTAGCAGAGTTTTGTTTTTAAATTTAAACTGACCTGTTCTATCAGCCTTCTAAAAAATTCCATCAGGGCAATCTCTAATCCTGTGAAATAAATAAATTTACACCTACATCTATTCAGTTGCAACATCCCTTACTATCTTTGTGACATCTCAGCTGTACAAAGCTCTAAGATAAGAAGAGGAAAATGCTCACACTGGCCACATTTCAATGGAGGCCAGAAACTCAGAATCATGAGGAATTAAATATCCAAAGCTACTCCAAGTTTTAAGCATGCTAGAAACACTCCATGGTTTGAAGCACAGTGGGAGAACAAGCATCAAGGTTGAAACAGACCTTCTGAAAAGTTCTGAATACTCGTCCACTCCATATCCTTTTTATGTCTCCCTTTCACAGTTACAAAAGAAAAAAAGAGAACAAGAAAAAAAAACAAACAACCCACTTACCTGTGCCCAGCTCTGTGAACAGAAAAACCACATACTTGAATTGAAGTCAGCTAGGGAGAAGTGCCCAGATAAATTCAAAGCATTAATTGTATAGTAGAATCCTGAGAAAGCCTACAGAAAAGGAGCAGGTGACAGGCCCTGTTAGTTTCAGAACTACAGAAACCAAAAGCAAGTAAGCTCAAAAAGAAATGCTGCATTTGCAAACCTACCACAAAATTCCCTTTAACTTTTGGCTGATGGATTCCACTAAATGGACAGTCTTCGCTGCCTCTGCACGCAGTGAAGTTAAACAATAAAGAAACCATCTCCTGGCACAGACCTGGGTCTCCTGTTCCATGAAAGTTCACGAGCTGGTTTGGGTAGTAATTTGCTGGTCTCAGAGACTGTGTACAAAGGCTGCCAGAGAAGTACTTCATTGTTAACACAGTATTATAGTTCTGAGGGTAACATGGATTATACACATTGGAACTGCTGTTTGATTTCTGAAAAACAAAAACCAAAAACTCCAAAACAATAAAGGCCACTCAGAAGCAAGAAAAAACTAATTTGACATTAACTACAGGAATCTTTTTAAACCATATATGCATGTATTTCTGTTTTCTGTCATGGCTGATCAACATTGCTTATCATTGTAATTCATAGAAACCCCTTTCTCAAAAAAAAAAAAATCATCGGCAAGATTGTCAAAACTCTTCTAGGACTAGTTGGACCTTTTTTGTCAAATGGTATGAAACTCCCACCAATTTTTAACAAACATGAAGACCTTTGTATGAAACGGAAGTGCATTTGTCTACGACAAAGCACACCAGAGCTCTTATCAGGGTCTCTAAACCCCACCAAAGGGAAGCAAACACCTGCTCAGACAATTGCTGAACACCTGGAAGAAGAACATAGCAAAGGGTTTTAAACAGACCTGGAGCAGCAACGCTAAAAGCCTTTTCTCAGCTTCATCTCTCCCGTAGCACTGGAAGCTGTGAGTGTAGACATTGTAGTTGTAACCATACAAATTCACTTGCAAGGTGCTATTGAAGTTCTCCTGAGAGTCCTCTGGGATAAATGAAATTTGAGTGGAAGCTCCTCCAAGATCCAGTGCACCCACAGTCTCTTTTCTGTAAGGATGGATCCATGTCCTCCAAAGGTTTCTCTACATGTAAAAATAAAACCAAGATTAATTAGAAATATCACCTGCTTTCTCTCTTCAAGCTTTTCTACTCTTTACTTAACTTTTTAAGACTCTCTCCCTCTTTGCCCCGCACCCTATAAAAAAAAAAAAAAAATCTTAGCTCAGAGGAAAACATGCAGATGTTTTTTACATAAGAGGGATCTATTTTCACAGAGTGAAATGATCTTGAAAGATGGAAAGAGGAATGCACCATAGCTTTCAATTCAGAGGAGTACTATGATCAAAGCACACGACTAGCCAGATCAGTGTCTGTACTAGAATGCAGGGAATTGAAGTTCAGGTACCCATGAGATCCTGAACAAATCTGGATGGAAACAGTACAAAGATTTGCTTGTTTCAAGGCAAGAAGAATTATTAAAGGAATAGAATATTAAGAGATCACATAGAAAAAGAGAGTGAAAATCGAGCGAAAAAACACAGAAAAGTCAAATGAAGCTCCATCAAAGTCGAAAGAACAAGGACTCCTGATCTGCTTCTTCACTGAAACTGCAGTGGCAATAAACTTGATCCATTCCACTGGCATTTTCCCTATTACCCAAAACATCCCCCAAATTCTGTACCTGATCTACACAGTCACAGTGCAGAATATGGATTTTGGATAAGTATCTATCTCAATATTTACTGCAGTATTATTTACTGAGCATGATGATATGAATATATACACAAGAAGGGAAAAGAAACTTTACGGGCTAGCAAATATACTCAAAAGAAAATTCTACAGTGAAAGATTCTTATTAACAGCCCCTAGCACAATTTGACTCTTAGCCCATTGTCACAAGAATGGTGAAAAGTTTCTCTTTCCTACTAGTGATATTCCATATGTAGGTCTTCACACAACTCTATACTAAACTGGCTTCACAGCAACTTGCAGTGCCTTCAGTAGTCCTTATGAATCTGCCACATGGAAGTCAGTATTTGGATTATTAAAATTCACGTGGTACAAGACTGACACCACCCTGAAGTTCATTACATCGTTTTTGTTGCATGAAATGCAAACAATGAGAAAAAACTCTTCCATAACATGTGATTCCAATAACATTTTTCTTAACTTTGCAAGAGAAAACATGTTCACCATGAACTATCGCTCAGATCACCATCAGCTAATTCCTGCTTATTAATTGCCATGATCTAGCAGAAACCATTCAGCCAGGACCGCTAACAATACTCAGGGGTTTGCCTAAAATTTCTTTCAGCCTAGGGATAGTGTCTGGAAGAGTGCAATTAATATTAAGGGGAGCACACAGCTACCATGAATGTAGATGAGCAGTTGCTGATCACCTTGGTACAGCTTTTACTGGGAATGAAATTATACCAAGTATCTATATATTAAAAGGGATCTTCCAACACATTTGACTCCCTCTGCTGGGAGGCTCCTGCCTGACACTATTCCGAGTTCAAGGACAGCATTAGTGTATATATATTGGTATCACTTAGTCTGCATAAGACATTTGGTATCACAGCCCACTGCTCACAGCCTGCAGCTTTTCAGCAGTGCTGGAATGAATTGTATATGAGTGTTTTCTTCATCAGCTGAAGCACTTTTGGCCACAGCACCTTCACTCCTCAAACAGTTTTGTCTGCTTAAGACAAGTGAGTCAACACTGCCGAACAATTTGGAGACCCCTAGGTTGTGCAGATCCTTTACCAGCAGAGCTGCAGGGAAAGCAACCATCTAAGGAAGCTACAGAAAAGCAGAAGAAAATATCTTTATTTGGCACCACTGCCAAGGCAATCAACACCTATCAACACTTAACATACCAATGCATTTAAGAGCAGTGCAACTTCTGTTTCGAGGTAAGGCATCCGATGTCATTTAGGGAAGAGCTCTGTTTCATCAATCAACAATATACCTTTGCCGTATCACATTCCTGTAACACCATATTTTTTGATTTATGTTTGCTTTGTTCTATTACTGCCAGAAAAAGGCCTTGTTATATATTTTGGTGCAAAATGGAAATTATAACTATGAACTTTTAGCAGGTATGTCCTCTCAAACCTCTCATTTATAAGAAAGAAAAAGTGAAAAAAAAAGCATGCAGTTTTTTCCACACACCTCTAAGAAATTGCCCATTAAGTAGTTGGCTGTTATCCATCCATACACCCCTTCCTCTGTCCCAGTTATGATCTGCGCACCCCTAAATTCAAAAGGTTGTGCTCTGAAGTAGTTTTGAATGCTTGCAAGGACTTCGCTGGCTGCCGTTTCATTTTGCAACCTAAGCAATTCACAAAACATGAGACACTGAGCATCTGGAAAGGCAATTTCATGTTTACTGTTCACTGACTAGCAATTCAAGAAAAACTCCTACAAGCACCTAATAAAAAATAGACATTGTTTCCCTAAAGGGGAAGCTTATGACAGGGAACGGCCAAGTACCCAGCACTGTTTCAGCAAGCAACACCCCCACTATGTACAAACTTCACTCTTTTATCATACAAGTTCATGGGTGTTTTGTTTCTTACATATATTTTTCTTTTTCGTGAAATGAGTGATTATATAACAGCTGCTGGTTAAAACAGTCCTGGAGCTTTTCTTCCCACTCTGTTTAGCCGCAGAACAAACGTAAAAAGCCAGTTTGTCCCAGGGCTAAAGCCACAGACAGACCCCAAAAGCCACACTGCACCACAGTTGTACTCAGAAAACTCTGCAGCATCTAGCTTTAATCTGCCCTTGCTGCCCACAGATACACACAAACATTATCTTTTTACACGACACTGAATTTTAAGACAGATATGGAAGAGAAAATTACACTCTTGCCTTCTCCAGAATAAAGCAAGCCTTTCTTTTCAATATGGCATAACAGAGCATTTTTATACAGCCCCACTTTCCCTATGAAAAAAAGTTAATTAAATTAAATTGGCTGGGCTCCATTTCCTTTCAAGATGGACAATTTCCAATGGATAAAATTGTATCCAGTACATTTTTCACATTCTGTTTTCACAGCCAGCCACGCTGGTACGCATACAGAGGAGTTCGAGTTTCTGCCATACCTCAGTAGTCTCATGCCAGCTGTAGCTCCCAGATAAACAGAAGTGTTTTTATGCAGATGAACTGGTATTCTCTCCTTGACTTTATTCAGACAGTCATCAAAGGGTTTGACAAGAGCTCCAGGGTTACTCTCATAGCTGGATATACCAGGGCCTAAAAGAGAACAAGTAGATTGATTTCATTCTGCTTTGCCAACTACAAATTAGCCCAATTAGCAAACAGGTGTTAAGAAAAAGAGATTTCCCCCTTCCCTCCTGTAATTGCAAATAAGGACAGGATAGTTGAAAATTGTGTTTGAAGAATAAACAATGTAGTGGCCTGATTCTCTGTAGATCAAATTCTGTCTCAGCCATCATGCCCTGCAATGAAGTAAATCAAACTTAGCTACAATTTCCTATCTCTCTATCTCTGTTGCAAATTAGAGCACCCTGCTGTATGAGTAGGAGAAGAACTGATGCTGACAGATATAGAAATAGTCTTAGCAGTTCTTGCTCCCCTGCACTGACAAGGGAACACAATGGGGGAAAAAAACAGTATAAGCTTCCAGATAACATTTTTGGAGCCTAGAAAGAAATAAGGAACTTCCATTTGAGCTCACCTTTCACATTGCACTTGAAGGTTTGGCTTACTACTCCCGTGTCATTTTCTTTTTCTGCTGGCCATTCATAGACGTAGACTGTAGTCCGAGAGGATCCAGCATCAAAGACTATTCCATACTGGAAAGAAAAAAATAATAAACGACATGAACAGTTACAACTTAAAGGCCCATATGCAGCTGTACTTCTATACACCATCAAACACTTTAGAAAATGTATGCATAGTATATTTACAAGGGAGATTAATTCTAGTGTTAGGCACTTCGGAATGAATCCAGCAGCCAAGCACAGAATGAAGCTGGCTGCAAAACAAAGAACATACTACTATCTTCAATAATTAATTCAGTGGGGATGGAGAATGCTCATCTCCTTTCAGCATCAGGTTCAAAATCCACACTGATGTAGATAACACTGTGTCAGGATCTGATTTTGCAGCCAGTTCCCATTATCCCAACTACACTCCTTGGATACTGAATGGTTTGATACCTAACCACAGGCTTTAGATTCAAGGATGCACAAGGGATCCATAAAGCTACAAGCAAAGAGGTAAAGTACGTAATAGTCCACGGCGAGAATGATGTAACAAGTCTGGTTCTTTTCTAATTGCCCCATAAACCTCTCCCTTTGAGTGGTTTAGGCAGTCCACCTGAGAGTTTGTCACTGAAAACAGGCTGTGACAGAACGCGAGACAACAAAGAGGGAAAGAGAATCAATATTAGCCCATGTTTATTTATGAAATAAATCAGAAATATTTAAGTGACTTGCCCCAGGGCCACCTGGGACTGGTTCCTCCACCCCATTTCACTGCTCACCAGACCAGTCTTTCCCCCTTCCTGTCTTTTATGGCAACAGAAAACTGTAGCAACTGGGAAGGCAAACTGCATGAACGGAAGAAAACTGCTATTTTGCTTATCCTCTTTATGATCACTGAAAGTACATGCAGCTGTCACCCTCTTCCAAAGTCATGTAATTGGCAGGAATCACACGGTGTAGGGTTCATTTATATTATTTCTTTTTTTTTTTTAACTTTTAAAAAAGACAGATACCCAGGAGCCTGACAACACTGAAAAATGAGAACAAAGCAATAAGAGGCCCTGCAGCAGGCCGATAAGTTTCAACCCACTGGTTCCCTGGGGAGCCTCAAGTCTGACCAAGAAATATCACTGCTTCATGTGGCAAACCATTCAGCTTCCACACCTCATTAGTTCCCAGCTTCCACTGTAATCCTACAAACTCCTGGTCCCTAAAAAACTACCAGTAGTACCAGCCTAGTCTGTTTCCTACATAATGAAAATTTAATTTCTATTTATCAAGACAATATTTACCCTGATCAACTAAAAGGTGAAAGGCTCCACAGATACTATCAAACCATTACGTTCCATTCAAATAACTACTCTAGCAAAGATACTTTGGGTGGATTCCCCCTCCTTGAAAGGGAGATGAGCGCTCTGAAGACACACAATACAGTAACGGTCAACCTGCTCAAGGGCTATTAATTAAACCTGTTCTCGGTCAGATCAAAGTGCCAACCATAAGCTTTTAACTTAGCTACTGTTGGAGCTAACTATCATGCCCAAGTAGAGCTGGAAGATAATGGAAGCATTTTCACCTCAGCTAACTGTGCGGCTTTTTGACCTACTTTCAGCCTCCTTCGTGAAAGTAACAGGTTTCCATCTCAAAGAGCAGTGGTACACTTTTCCACACCAATGTGCTCCTCTTTTTCCTATATAGCTTCTTGTTTCCTTTAAAAGAGATGCTGATTTTTGAAAAAGACTCTCGGGCCCATTTCAGGGTGACTCCTGAAGGTCCTCAGAACGTGTGAGAGTTCACCCTGTGTGAACTGGCCCATGCAGTCTCATAAAGCGGTGATCAGTGAGAAGTGTGCTAGATGTTAGGATTAAGATTAATCTTTCCTTAAAAAACCAGAAATGATAGAAGATGCGGCATTTTAAAAGGGTGAGAGAATTCTACATGCTTTGACTCAACTTGGTGCCTAAGACAAACTGGTTGAATTAAAATTCTCCAGTGATGTTACATTTCTGTCCAAGTCGCAAGTCAGATCATCTTTGGCTGCCCTCTAAGGACTAGCAATGCCTTCTTGCTTTGAAATGCATCGCTGACAGCACAGGCAAACCCTGATGCTGGGCTAGCAGCTATTAAAGAACAGAAAAACTCTCTCCCTCCTTTTCTCTCTACTTCAACTTTCCCACTGGTAAAGGACGGAGGGAAGGGAGAAGGAAAAATAAGTTAAAGGAAAATGCTTATTTTTGGGTTTACCGTTGCCCAATGTACCTCCAACACTTTAAAACATCAATGGCATAGCAGATAATTTACCTCTTGTGCCACGAAGGCATGAACATGGATACTCTCGATGTGCATCTTGGAAAAGAGCTATTATGCCACAGATAACACAAACTCTAGTTATCCTTCAGCATCCTACCTGTCTTTGGTTTCATGGAGAAGAGTCAGAAGAAGAACAAGACCATTTACAACGAGTAAGTCTGTTTTCACCATGTTAGTCACATATTTAATCAAATGCTAACTTCAGGACACTTCCATCTCCAGGCTCCATCACATCAAATAAGTACTGGAGGGTTTCACACTGGCAGACCAAGGTCCTCCCTGTGCTCCTGAAGAATTACTTCTTGCGAGTAGTAATCATTCACTGAGGACTACTCGGGAATCAAACATACAGGCCTCCATATCAACTGGGATTTTCTGCATCAGCAGGCCTACAGGCCCCTAAAAAAATTCAAAGCTAAGGCACCAAGAAGAGGAAGTGCCAGTCTTCCTCCAGAACCAGCCATGAAGCCTTTGTGATTCAGAAAGCAGACCTCCCACCTAAGCCAGCTCCAGATGGTCAAGGTGGGTCCGATGTTTGCTCAAAGACTAAGGTAGACAATTTTATCATTCCGAATGTGAAAATAATTAATAACAAACACAAGTGATGGGTACGTTGCCTTTTAGATAGTGGCTTCACCCTGCACGTCAGTCCAGTCTTGCCCTGCATGAAAATCAGCGGGATCTAAGGCTGCTGCAAGCAGAGATCCAGGGCACAACAGAGAGTACACTTGAGGCACTGTCCTCCCATGCAAGATCCCAGCACACACACCCTGCCACACCACAGAAACTCATTAAACCGGTATCAAAATACAATTTTATTTCATTGTCTGAACCATACACCACCAAATGATTCAGACAAAGTCAAAGGGGTTTATAATCCCGTGAAATGTAACGGGACACTAGCCTACCACTATCAGTATGTGAACTACCCAGTTAAATACATAAGCAGAGGGAAAGGTAGAAAGGATTTCAAAGAAGGAACTGACAAGGCTTGCATGCTTGTAGCCATCATGGGGAAAAAACAGGGAACTCAAAAAGCCAGACCGCACAGCTTCCCTAGAAGGCCAATTTCTACAGCTTTGTCCTCAGTTGTGTACATATCTCATTGAAGAATACACATACATATTCCAGCAGCACAAGGCAAAGCCTGAATTCCAGAGTATTTCAGTCTGCCTTTTACAGTTTGCTTTGCTCCTCCTCATGAAGCTACTTTGCTTCTGTTAATATCCAGCAAGTCCCAACACGTAGTGAATCATAAAGTACACACTTACAGCCCAAATGCTTTTGATACACAGGAGCAGTTTCTAAAGATTTCAGCATTAACTTCCTACCTGTACTTGGGGGCAGAACATAAACTCCAGGTATTTCCCACTTCAAAATTATTCTAAAATTACTTCCAACCTCTGGCAAAAATAAAAAAAAAGCAGTAGTGTATTCTCCTTGTTTAACATTTCAGTCTTGAAGAACACACTGTGTGATAGTCGACAGAGAATAAAGGAACGCTTTTCCTGCTTTACCATTGACACTGTGATCTTGACCAACTCTTTTTCTCTCACATTCAGCCTTCCCATGACAAAGATGTGATCAAACATTAATTTATGGCTGTAAGCTCATTTGTATCACCCCATAAAAATTAGTTTAGAAAGGAACATTACTAAGTATAGTTCATAACATTGTTCTCCTTCCTTACATGTTCTAAGACTTACCTTAAGCCCTGGGGAGAGGATCTGTTGCTGATTTATCTGAATCACTGCAATAGCAATAACAAGAACTATGCTTAGAAGAAGAAACACTTGGGCAACAACACTTGGGGTTCTGGTGAGCATCCTGAAACAAGGAAAAGGGAAACACTTAAGGAATGTGAAAGGACTCAGTAATTCTGTCTTATGGCCTGAAGCCCTGAATCAGTTGACACTCCTTATAAAATCTCAGTTTACCAACTAGATTACACTAGGAAAATTCTGCGATCTCCTCAAGAACTGCCCGGTGTTTTGCTACCACTAACTTTTTATTGTCTAGAAGGAGTGTGTTTGTATTGTCATGCTAATGAATGCTAGATTTCACCCTCAGGTGCCAGCCTGCTCATTTCCAACAGTGCCTACATGTAGATGCACGCTCTCCATCTCCCATTGCCTTAGGAAGCGAGGGCAATGGGCAGGCTGAGGCTAGTGCACACTCGGTGATCCCGTGTACGCACAGCCATGCAGACACAGTGCTGGCAGCTGCTAACTACAGTTGGGTGGTTTTGCCACAGATGCAAGGTCAGTATCTATAATAAACACAGGCTGCTTCAGCAAGAAACAAAGGAGGTTTCAAGAACATTAAAGCAGGCTGATTGCTTCTAACTGCTGATGTGTTCATGAAGCAGCTTTGCGTCTGTGTGTGTATATTAACGTGGAGCCTATTATTATCACTCTGCACTACACACAAAATATACTTTTAAACTCACAGATCTTGCCATGAGAAGTTACTAAATCTGTGTAAATCTAAAGTGCAGCTATGTTAGACAAACCCAAAGATGACCTCTAGAAAGGTTTTCTAGAATTCAAATGGGTTCTAGGTTTCCCGCAATTTCTGTTTGTCTTTTATTTTCGCATGTCTCTGGCCAGACAGCTTTTCACCCAAAAAAGCCATTCAGTACCTCCAAGTACTGACAATCCCCATACCAAAAATTCTTATGCTCCACAGGCGTTGAGAAGGAAAGAGGTGGCTGGTGAGAGACGGTAAGCTTAGAAGTTTCAGGGGAACACAAAAAGGAGACCTTTTCCTGCCTTTCTCACTTGCAGAAACCAGTTATTTTGGCACAGAAGTATCAAGTTAGCCTGGCATGATCTATCCCAATTCCCAGCTCCTAATTCTTCTGTAGTCATGGTGGAGTATTACCAGCACCTGTTCAGGGCTGCCCTACTGTTTCACCAAGTGCCAATGCCAATCTGTGCTAAGGAAGAGGAGCTAAAAAGTGGTCTACGGTCCACGGCCGCAGCACACCAGGTCAGCCCCGCTGTACGGGCAACACATGGTCTTCTTAGCTCCAACCAGAGCCAGAAAGCAGAAACGCTTCCTCACACAGTTTCCATACACTAAACCCCATGGGTTCTTCAGCCTGTGCACCCACCCATCCATGTTCACATCCATGTTCATTCAACATTGTGTGTTCACATTCAAAAGAGACGCAAGTTATCTGCTTTGTTCTGGGACTACCTTCACTGTGAGCTTCGCCCACTGCTGCTGCTTTCCTTGTCTTCTGATTCCTGTTGTGGAATCTAAGTCAGATTGGCTTTTGGAAACTCTTCATTTCAGCCTGACACATCTCACTTGCAGAACGTCACTTTTTTTTTCTTTTTTTTTTTTTTTTTTTTTTTTACACTCATTAACCCTCTTTTCTAAACCCATATGGGCTCCTTGCTTACTGCCAATCTACTCTTTCAATACTTTATTTTCTTGGCTTGGTAATAGCTTTAATCAACCAGCTACATTGATGATTTTATTTACTGCTGTCCATTGCTTTACTATGCTGAGGCATTCAAACATCATGTACACAATGCATAAATGATAGAATCAAATCTTATTTTTACTATTGAAAAGTATGTTAACACTTAAGATGAATTCTCACTGTAACCTGTGGATGATGTCAGGGCATCCTAATTAGAAGCATTTATACAAATAAATTAATTTTTGAAAAGAGACAGCAGATTTTAACTACACGTTTATGAATAACCATCTGGATAAAACACTTGTCTTTAAGGGGAGAAAAAAAAATCTTTTTCTTTAGCTTTCAAATCTGTACATGGAGTTATCCAGAATTGTAAAGTGACTGAAAGAGAATTGTGTTTGCTTGCAATCTACTATATACCAGTCAGTCCTGGATCAAAGCACTACTGTTCAGCACTGGAAAAAATAAGCCATTATCAAAGAAAAAAAAAACTCAGGGCAAATGACTCTTTGAAAAACTAAAGCATTACTAAAAAGCAAAGCAATAACCACTATTATACTATTAACACTTAAGAACACCCATGGCGACTGCTGAAATATTTTCTGCTACATCCATAAAGCGGGAATTAAAATCTTAGTTTGTTGAATTTCTCCTGTGCTTCCCTGGTATTGGGATGTGTCTTCATCAGAGATGATTTATCTTTTCAAAAATCTTTTTTGACAGGGAGCATATTAGGTAAGGGAGCATCCCTTAAGACATTCCTCACACAATCTTGTCAATTCAGGACAATTTCATCAGAGAATAATCTGCAAATCCTGATTTAAGCAACAGCCTCCGTGTCAGAAGGACATCTAGCACTCCATGCCCACTTGAAGTCATCACAGTGTTGACACCTTCGCTATCTGAATTACGCAAGGCACGGCAAGATTTCACGTAACTGGCTCACAGGGCTGTATTTCCTTCTAGCTACACTTACCTGACACACATAGCAAGGCAGTACTGTCATACTTAACCATTCACTGAAATCTGCAGAGATACCAGAGAGGAGTTCACTGACTCCGCAGTTTAAACAGAGTTGTAACGTCAGTAACTCCACCTAACACAGCACGCTTTGTTGGCAAAAAGACAAATAAAAGAAAATTTTAATTAAATACATTAAGTTTTAAGTATCTAAAAAGCAGTTGCACTGCATTATTAAAACACCACCAACCTGAAGCAAGAAACAGCATAAATATGTATTTTCCACACCCAGCTCAGTACACTGAGCCACACAGGAGTATACTGGAAGGATCATTTTCTACACCTTACTTCAAGCACAAAGAGTACCTGCCTGCAAAGGAAAATGGACTAAACTTCACACCACTGACATTTTGAATTTAACTAGGTTAACTACACGTCTGCATGAATGCCACTGCGTATTACATGTTGAAATTCCTTTTCCCAAGTTACTTGAAACATCAGACCCACTTCTTTTAGGTACTAACCTGTTTGTTCATAGGGTGGATGGACAAGCACCATAAATACACCTTCTTCAAGCTATAACCGGAGATACAGACACATTAGCATTTATCTTAGAAGAGGTCTACAGGTGAGTGTTTTTGAAGTCCTGGAAGGAAAAAAAAAAAAAACAAAACCAAAACACCAAAACTCCAACACCCACAGCACTTTAAAACCCACANCGCAGGAAGGGGGGTCCCGGGGCGCAGTCCCTTCCTGTCAGCCCGGCTCCAGCGGGCAGGGTGGGGGGGTCAGGGGGTGCCGGGGCCGCCCGCCCGCCTGCGAAAACCCCCGCAACGCGGCGCTGTCCCCGCAGCTCCTTCGCCCCTCCGCCAGCTGCTCCCCTCCTCCCGAACACGCACATCTGGCTTTGCCGGCCGCTGGTCCAGCAGGATGCTGCTGCTGGCTGTCCCCAAATCACACTCCTCCGTTCCCTTCCAAAGCAAAGACAGAAAGAGGGTTTTGCCAAGAGATGACGCTGTGGGTGACAGAATGGCATAGAAGGTAGAGGCCCTCCAGCCTCGGGGCTACCTTTCCATTCAAGTTCAAGCCTACTGGCTTCACTTGTAGTTTTGCTGGAGTTCTTGCCAAACCTAGACTGCTCAGCGGAGCTAGCACATACCCAGAAACATTAAAAAAAAAAGCAACGTCACCCGAGATGCTCCTCCCGTCACCTGTCCAACCTGTGCCATCAGGTACAGCCTGCAAGGGTGGGTGGGTTTGCTGGAGACACGAGCTGTGGAACCGCAGTGAGATACTTCAGCCACTTTGCCACCGTTTGCTCATTGTTCCAGGATTCAGATACACATACTGTAAAAAAAAAAAAAATGCACATATTTGATTCCTTTTCTCATCGTGATCCTGATAAATTACAGTATCTGTTTTATTGAATAAAGAAAGGAGAACAAGAAACCAGCTGAAGCCTTGTGAGCCATCTGTAAGCATCCTTCCACAGTCATCTCATTTGGGGAGTGGAGGTAATTTCCTATTTTTGATGACAACACCTTATTAAGGCTGGTTTAATGATGATCTTGGTGGATCAGTTCAGCTATTTCTAGCACATCCCTCCTGCTGCCCCATGGCATCTTCTTCTCCCATTCAAGTGTATTTGTTTTAATGCACTTAGTCCAACTGCCTGTCCTGTTCTGCTGTGCTGTGGCAGAATCTGTCTCCGATGACCGTATCAAATGACAAGTTAGATGGATTTCTTACCCCACAGAGAAGCATATTTTTTTTGCTACCATCAAACATAAACGTTTTGAAATAAAAAATAAAAACATCGACACCCACTTCAACCAGTCGTACAACTAAACCCCCACCAGTGACTAAAATTTAAGCTTGCAAAGAAAGCAACCCCTACCTTCTTTATCAGCTACTTCTGTAAAAACAGACATCAGAGATTCTTTTTCTTTCTGCACCATTCCCAAGAGCTGGGCTGGTGCACGAGCTGTTGTTGGTTTTTTTTGCAACATTTATTGCCATGCTGAAGCCACGATAGCAGCATAAGTGATACAGGCTATAAAATCTTCCAGCTGCTTCAACTTCCAGAACACTGATCCTGAATCACAGAATATTCATGGTTGGAAGGGACCTTTGAGATCATTGAGTCCAACCACAAAAGAAAAAAAAAAACAAAACCAAAATACACCACACCCACCCACAAACAGACACAAACCAACAATTTGAGGCACTAGAGCATGCCCTGAAGTGCCACGTCTACATGTTTCTTAAATACGTCCAAGGATGGCAACTCCACCACCTCCCTGGGCAGGCTGTTCCAGTGCCTGACCACCCTCTCAGTAAAGTAATTCTTCCTGATATCTAATCTAATCCTCCCCTGCCGAAACTTTAGACCATCAAATGAACTACAAGCAAGGTTCCCCTCCAGGCCTGTCCAGCGTCTGTGGCACAGTAACTGGTTTAATCGGTTCCTCTGCTTTAACCCTGGGAGCCCATCTTAGATCCACTACTTTTTCCTCTTTTTTTTTTTTTCCCTACCTCTTTGGCTTTTCCTCAGCTCTAGCCTCCTGTTTATAGGTCCCTTTAACCAGTCCCCAATCCCTTCCTCGCTCCCAAGGCATGGATTAAACTTGCTGCCATTTTCCCAGCCTGGAGCACGCATCTCCTCCCCATCATTTCCTTTGCTACAGCACCCTTTTCTTCTCCCTCTTCAAGTATCCTTGTTTGAATGCATTTAGTGTAATTAACTGTATTGATTTGTTTTGCTTGGATAGAATCTGCCCCCGGTGTCCATTTAAAAAAGACAAATGAGCTGGATTGCCGACAGCCCCAAGGAAAAATTTATTGCTTTTGCTACCATTGAGCACAAATTGTGGAGCTGAAAGACAATAACTGATACTGGCAGATTCACATATGAATACCAGTTGCTATGACCGATAGCAAATCTCTGTAACTAAAATATTATGGACATGGATAGAGTGTTTGTTACAGACACCTTTCTGCGCTGCATTTACACAGGATACACAGCAGATACTCTCCATTTCCCCACCTGGTGACAGCAGCAACATCAGGAGAGGGGACGGGTGATTATACGGCTCAAGAGACCACCAAATGGCATCTGCTCCTTGTATAATGCTCATATAGCACTCGATGCTGGAATATTAAGAAGCCTCAAAATATCCTCTGAAGAGAGAGCAATAGGGTGAAATAGAAAGAAATGTTAATGTAAAAATGGAGGTAAGAAGACACCGGTGGCTGCAATACGGTGAGCCTGGTTTCTTGCATGGTGCTTTGCCAGCTCACAGGAGCAAGATCTGTCTCCTGTTCTGGCGCATCCTTTGCAAGGTCCAGTAAACAGAGGGCTTCTCCTATTCCTCCAAAGCTTCCACTGGCTTTTTCACCATTTGTGTTGGTGTCAGCAGATGACCGTGATGCCCTTTAAGTCAGTTCATCACTTCCATCAATCTGCCTGGGCGCTTTTTTCCCAGGACTTTCCAGCAGTGTTGACAAAACCCCTTCATTTACTAGGTTTCTGCTCCCAGTGGGGTGGTTTAGCCTGGAGAAAAGGAGGTGGAGGGAGACCTTGTCAGTTGTAGAGAGATGGGGGCAGTCTCTTCTCACAAGTAACAAGTGACAGAACAAGAAGAAACGGCCTCAGGTTGTGCCAGGGGAGGTTTAGGATGGATATTAGGAAAAATTTCATCACCGAAAGGGTTGTTAAGCATTGGAACAGGCTGACCAGGGAAGTGGTTGAGTCACCATCCCTGGAGGTACTTCAAAGACCTGTAGATGTGGTGCTGAGGGACATGATTTAGTGGTGGACTTGGCAGTGTTAATTAACGGCTGGACTCGATAATCTTAAGGGTCTTTTCCAACCCCAATGATTCTATGATTTTATCATTATAGTAGCATACTTTGTTAATTGCCAAATTTAGGAAGATAGCTCCCTAGATTTTTAAGCAAGGAAGTCATAAACCACATCTGAAATCTAGATTTTGAAGAACATCAGATGTGATTCTCCTCAGAGATCAAGAATGCAGGTTTTTGTTTCTTTTACACAGTTGCAAAACTCATTTTTAATAACTTTTAAAAGCATCTGCTGCCCTATAGTTTTCTATCATCACTGACAAAAAAAAACCCCTAAGGCAAATTCACAGCTATGGCATGAGAAATTCAGTTTGTCCCTCTTTGTTTTGAATAATAGCTGGATATAGACATTGCCTTTTCTCTTTTGAAAGTTCACTGCTGGCTTCTTTGAAATATCTTAGACGGCTGCTTCTTGGTTTATGTTTTTATTCCTTTACTCCAACATTAAAGCTAATGATCTGTCTTACATTCCGTTTCTGAATATTCTGTCTCATACATACAACTATGGTAATAACAGTTTTCTTGTCCACGTCTTCTTCTTGTGATGTCTTGAAACAAATAAGAATTTAATTCTGAAGTTGAACCAAAATGCTTTCTAATTTATTTATTTCCCTTCCTGAGGCTTAAAGCTTTATACCTTGCATCTCTTGTCCAAAGAATCAAGAGCTGCTTGAATCAATTAAAAACCCTCAGGGACAGCCTTGTTGACATGGTTATGGGCCAGGAAAAGTTGTAGGCACGGGCAAAATAAGCACGTAATTAGGGCAGCAGATTGCTGGGACAGCAGAAAAACACAGCCCTTTGTCTATTTTGCTATGCCCGAGTTTTAGAAAGCCAAACTCGCTGCTGCGGCAGGAGAGGGTGTGGGACAACCGTGCCACACTGCTGGGAGGAGAGGAGCTTTCCAGGAGCACCAGTGACTGCTCCCATCCTTCTTGCTCCCTGCCCTCAAGCTGCACGCCAAGCTCACAGAGCTTCGCAGCACGCCTCCTTTGATTTTTTTTTAGCCACGCCTGCAAACATATCTTATGGCCTGACATATATATTCCATTGTCATAAAACTGACCACAGCAATCTGGTAAGGGACTACCATAGCCAAACAAGAAATTCACTGCAATACTCAAAGAAATAGACCACCTCTAGTGAATGGGGATAAATTCCAGGAACTACTCCTTGGGACTTAATCCTTTAAAATTTGCTATGTGAAAAACTGCTCAACATGGAATATTTCTGTGAGTTGGCAAGTCTAAATGAATAATGTTTCACTTTTCTTGGTTCAGAAGTAATAGCAGACAAATTGCTAGCTCAGGAGAAGAGATTCATACCCTATGTTTTCAAAAAAGTATGAAGTAGTCCTCGTAGCAATATTTCTATCACTTTTTTGTGCTCTTGTAGGAATGGACCAAATTGGCTGTGTAACTCGAACATTCCTAGGTAAAACCCTTTCCATTGAAATTCCATGCAGGTCAGTTTATCTCCTTGAATACAAGATCTGTGGATGAACAAAGTTCTATTACAACTCTTTCCAAGTCCATCCGCCGGTATTGTTATTCACTGTTGCTTTGCTTCACTGAGTCAACGTTGGTTTATGATAGTAACGGTAAATAATACACCTGATGTGAAAAATTCATCCAGTTTTGGTATACCTGTGAGTTTTCCTTTTGTTTATTCCTTTTGTCTCCATTTTGGTGCCCTGGGTATTTATGACCTGCATAAGAGCATGTCACGCACACTGTTTTAGCGTTGGCTGATGACATTATGAACGCTGTGGCTTAAGTCAGGCAGGTTTGTGCCTTGAGTCAGCCCTGGGTGTGAGTATGAGTGCCAAAGACAATAAAAAAATCCAAGTGACAGAAATCCTGCCTGCAGCTGGAGTCTGTTATGTCAGACCTAAGCATCAGGCCCCATCAAACACAGGATTAGTTGTACACACGCAGCAAAGCCAGACGTATTAAAGGCAGCTGATGTCCAGACCAGCCAGGAGTGCTGTCTCTCTCAGACACAAACACTGCAGTTACTTGCCTGGCTACATCAGTAGTGTGAGCACAAAATAAGAAGGGTGCTCATTTTACATGAACCCTCTGAAAGCTGGTGTCAGTCTGCCCAGGTGTTCGTTTCTTCCTCTCTTTCCACAAGTCAGGCCCAACGGTATCCTGTCCCACCTTCTGTCTTCCACAGTAAATTCATCTCTTGGCCTCTCAGCATGACAGTCATCCTGCTGCTTCTCACCTGTCTCCTTCAGCTCCCTCGGTCTTCTTCAGCTCTTCCCACTGCTTGTGCTGTTCTGGTGAAATGGTTTGCCCCCTCAAATGACTGATACATATAAGGCCTCCCACAAAAATGTTTCCACCTACCAGTGGTGGCAGATATCCCCTTAAATAAACTCAGGACAAAAAAATCCTCACCTTTAAAAAGCATATGTGTGCCAATCTACTGTGGACCTCTGAAGAGAGACAAATGGGACATGTAAATCAGCATGGTGAGAATCAATATTTTTTGTTGCTTCCTGAGTAAGTATGAAGAGATGAGTGTCCTTGCATCTGTGATGGTCTAAAGACACGGGGAGGGCAAGTCTGTAGATGGAGGCAATATCTTGTACTAGACCTTGTATAAAAATGGGATAGTTGAAAAAGTAGAGAAGCTTTGAGCCCTCCAGACCTTCTTTTCACCTGAAATAGCAGCAGCAGATTTCAAAGCCAGAGACAAGTTTAGAACAATTGCTTGGATTTTATGCAGATAAGCAGTAGGTAGACTGTTTCCAAAAAGCAAAGATAATTCTGCATAAAGTAATAAAGAATAAAGCAGACACTAGTAGGGGGAAGAGAGACAGCAGAATACTTGTTTCCTGGGGAAATAAGAGAATACAGAGTATCAAGGAAAGGTGGAAGGAAACAATAATGTGTCATGAAACTAACTTTTCTACCAAATGCCTGATTTCAAACATTTTTGGATGACTGTTTAGTACCAAATGACCAATAGCTAAAGGTCCTAAGAGTCATTGGTTCATTAGAGTCATGGGAGCCATGGTTGGTGGTCTACAAACTTTGGCAGACACTGGATAATGGACCGGGATTCAGTACACTGAGCCTAAACCCTAGTCAGCTACGCCGTGACAACAGACAGGGCACTGTCCTCCCATTCCCACCCAGTCGTGGTCTGTCCTGTGAGCTCTCTGAGGAAGGGATTATCTCTGAAGTGGAAGAGGCATGGAGCCAAGAACAGTGGAGCCCTCATTTGGCCACGGTATAGGGCAGAACTGTGACAAAAAGAGATTAATCATCATAAACCTGAAACGGGGCTCCATGAAGCCGCACATGCTCGTAGTGCAGCTGACTTTGATTAAGATCCATGAGCACAAAAGCTGACCTCCCTGGGGTCACTTCATATCAGTGCAAACAGTTATCACCCACATAAAACCAAATCACTTGTCTACCATTTCAAAGCTATATTATTTGCCAAGAAAAAATTAGCTTTATATTGTACTGTATATATACAGCTTTTTACATAAACCTGTATATGCCAAGTTTTAAATGTGAGAGGCTGCCAGACAGGTATTTTCTCTTTGACTTCTATCTGCTGAGCAAGGTTAACTGAATTTCAGGAATACGCCTATGCTCACTTTAATACTGTATTTTTCGGTTTGCTTCTCTTTCTTCACCTCAGTAATTCAACTCTGCTTTTCCAAGACTAATAGAAAAGAACTAACAGAAGTACAGGATCAGACAGAAGGTGGATGTGTCTTGTCTTTAAACATCAGTAGGAGCAGATGTCTATGAGAAGGCTGTCGGGACTGGGCTACCACACACGGGTAATTCCTCTGAAATACCCTCTCAGCTGCTGCCATCTCAGGCCTTAGAGACTTCTTGAGCCAGATGTCGTATCCGCTCTGATAGCCCCTGAAGGACCTCTCTGCCCCTGAATTTATTTGCTGGCTTTTGAGCACATGCGTGTGCAGTAGCCAAATCCACAAGGTGCCTGTCTGTTTCTTAAAAGCTCAACAGCAGCTCGAACGCCAGAAGCTGTCTGATTTAATGGGCTTGGCTCTCTCAGTAAGTTTCAGGCTTGCAGAGAGAAACCTTGCCCAAAAATGTCTTTTTTTTTTTTTTTTTTTAAATTCTCTGCAACAATGTTATGGTTTGAGAGCCACAACTATTTACTGTCATTTAGGCAGTTCTCCTATCACCCAGTGCCCCCTCCCCACCTGGGAGGGGAATCAGGGAGGAAAAAAAAGGAAACCCAAGTGGTGAAATATAAACATATTTAACAGAATAAGACTAAATAATTAACATTAATAATCCTAAAGAGCCAATATTGATCCCGATACCTATATAAAATATATAAAGATTATACTCAGCCCATTCTCTCAGCAGAGAGTTGTGCACTCCCAGCAGTGGACATCAAAAGTCAGACACACAAGTGCTATGGCTCCGGGAGGAAGGGAAGGGCTCAGGGGTCCAGCACCGGGAAAAGAAGTTCTCAGGTTCACTGAGAGAGAGAACTCCTCAGCAAACTTTCTAACTTACACTGAATGTGACGTTCATGGTACGAAATAATCCTGTTGGCCACTCTGGGTCAAGTGCCCAGGTCTCACTCCTCCTCATCCCCCCACCTAGCTATGCTCAAAACCACTGAGACTTTGAAACCCACATACTGTAGCTGACTATAAAGTAAATATTTTCACCAATTCAAACATTAGAGTCTTCTAAAAATGCAGTTTTCCCAAGCATTAGGAGACACCTTACTGAAAAGTAAAATTACTGGAAGAAGAATTAATCCTATGTTGCTCAAACAAGTACAGACATGCTTAATTTTTTATAAACTGAGGTATATTTAGCCAGTGTTGTAACTGTTGGGGTTTTTTTAGGGTATATTTATGCTTGCCTACTGCTTATGATTAGGTTATAAGTTTTAGTGAAGAATGATGAAAAATGAAAACATGAAATGGTCTAATGTTACTGATTCAAATTCCTAGGTCTGCATGTGTAAGCTCAAATAGGACTAGAAAAGCCTGGGCAGTAATAATGGTAATAATAACAATTATTAAATTTGCAGGCACCCAGCCTTTCATCCTGTTTTGCACCAGGAGGTACAGGTTCATTATGATAACAGTAAAAGAAGGCAAACAGACTCTGTAAGATATAATTTAAAATGCTACTTATTATAGATAACTCTATAAGGAGAGAACGGTATAAATAATCTTACGCCCTGTTAGCTGGTGGGAACTGCAGGTGGTGTAGCATCAAATGAGCCTCCAACCCATGCACAGCATATTGGGCAGACACCTTCCACAGAGGAGGTATTTCCCCATTTTGGTCATTGCAGCTACTGTAGGATTTTCTTATAAGAAACAACTCTATTCATCATTTCCACTGCCAATAAGGAAGGATGTTCACGTGAGAACTGGCTGCTGCACACCTGGATAACGGCAGGGACACGGGGGAGGCCTAATCACCCATGTTAAGAGGGAGCTGCCTGCAGGCTCCTCCACAGCAATTAACTGCAAAGTTTATCCCAAGGCCAAGGGACCTGTGTAGCACAACACGGGCTTGAAAGCCAGGCTGTGCGTGCAGCAAGGTGCAGCACCAAACAGGCTGGGCAACGGGGGACACCCAGAGTGGGGACAGTGAGACAGGGAATCACCTTTATATTGTGATTCCACAGTGTATTACTACAGCGATACCATGCTGGTGTTGTGCCTTCAGTACATCGCTACTATCACTCTCCCAAATCACAATCGCGTGTAAAGTGAAATATATCGAAGAAGTCAATTTGATATTAAACATTAAACCCTCCTCGTGGAATATCTGAAGGAGCCTGGTCAGAGAATATTGGACTCCGACAGCATCACAGACACAATCTCGGTGTGTGTATATATGGTCTCTGCTGGGGGTGAAATACCTTTTCATGGGGTGCAAACAGCATTCAAAAGAAGAGCTCGATAGGAGCGTGATGGGGCACAGAGGCTTTTTGCTGGCTCCTTGCACAAGCTGAATTTCATCACTTCTAAACTGTCTCATAACCAGCTTATTTACATGTACCACTTTTACAGCCAGACTTTGGCAGAGCTTTCTGACCCAGACATGAATTTGGAACTTCATGTCTTTTTAGGAGCCTGACTGTCAACAGATGCCTTGGATCTGACTTGTGACCCACTCCTTCATGTTTCTAGCGGACCTTTAATATGCACTAGGTATAACTTTGCAAGGCTTTTGGACAATCAAACACGTGAGAAAATGAGGGGCTTTCAGAGTCAGAATTTAACAACCAACAGGAGTTAAAGAACAGCCTAAACACTCTGGGAAATATAAAGTTCACTTTTGCATTAATTTATATACATTTGCATGATTGCACAGACTTTTAGAACAACCTTACCTTATGAGGAAACGGCATCCATTCCCGCAAACAGTCATAAGAAAAAGCCATCAGGAGAAGTAACTGTTAGTGCCACCTCATCCTAATTAGAAACAAAAAAAATAGAAAATTCAAACACTGAAGCAAACCCACAATGATTTCATTCTGGTCTCTTTCAAAAAAGGAGCTTGCTGCTGCCACTTGGGAAGGGTCAAAAAGTAACAAACATTACACCTACTGCTGTCACGTCTGCCCACAGGGGTTGTCTTCATTTCTGGCACTAATCACCAAAGGTGATAGGCTGGAAATTAAGGGACCACTCAAATTAAAAGTGCTCTCCTGAACTGCCAGCCTCCTCAGTGAGATATGTTGAGACAGACAGAGAGGCAGCTTTCAGAAATGAGGCAGTTCTCTATAGCTGGCATAAAATGTATGTTTATTGAAGAAACAAGTGGGAACAGAAGTAGTTCAGCATCCCTAGGGCAAAGAAAAGTGTGTTTGTGCTCTGCACATCAGAGAGGTCACCGAAGAATTGTTCTGTGTGAACATAAGACCTCTGTACTGCTGTCAAGGGCATGGAAACGTGGTATTATGAGAAGCAGCTTCCATTAAGAACCTCATATTTCTAAGATAAAAACAACAGAAAATACACGGCAAATTTGTTGCACTCACTTATTTTTTCCCTTTTCCCTACTCTTCCAAGTAATGCTCTTCTCATCCCTTTTACCTGGAGACATCCCAATACACTTTCCAAGTCAGTAGGGCAATTCTGCCTAATTCAGAACTGGATACATTTGACCCACAGTGAAAAGAAAATCTAGGTGGGAAAGAAATAGAACTTCTGCTAGAGTTGTTTACAGTTATTCCTGTTTTCCAGAGCAAATACAGTTGACTTCTAGGAACTGACAGCCCACTAACAAACTGGTCTATTGAGACTATAAGAGATAATTATTCTTTTGAGGTCAAGTACTCTATTGGCTCAACTCCACTGACTTTAATTGAATTCTGCAGTTATAAATTTTACAAAGGTAAACTTTGCAGAAAAAAATTAAAATTCACTCATTCTTTGCAGATTTTTTTCATACGTTGAAGCTAACAATGTGAACTAATTAGTTCATACAACAAATTCATACATTATTTTTCTTTAGTGGCAGTTAAGGTTGCTTCAAGATATATTCTCTCCTTCTATGGCTGGAAATGAGACATAAAGGAAGAGTCTTATGTCTTCTTCACTTCACTTACAACATAAATAACACACTGGGCCTCTCCATAATTTGAAAATTTAGTTATTGACTAGGAATCCACTGACTGCAGAGACTTTTAAAAACCTCCCCACTTAAAAGTTTTTTTAAAAATCAATCTGCTGCTAGAAGATGAAAATTTGGCAATGGAATGGGCATTTTTTGATCAAAATTTTCATTCCAAAATAAAAATGTCTTTTTCCAGTTATTTCAGCACCAAATGACACAGATACAATAGTGAAAACACAAAAATGGGCTCAGCTCAAGAGGAGAAACCAAAAATACTCCCCCGGCCCTCTCTTTGCAATAGTTTATTGACTCTTGGTCCCAGCATTTGTTGTAGGAAATGGAGAGCACATTTGTGAATCCCCACAGAAGGAGGCATGAACTGAATCTTTGTCTCTCATGTNAGCACATTTGTGAATCCCCACAGAAGGAGGCATGAACTGAATCTTTGCCTCTCATGTCATGGAAGACAGCTTTTAACACACTTTATTATTGGGAAGAAGGATAAACACCTGCCATCTGCTTAGCTTTAAAGGGTGTTTTTCCTCTGCTGTTCCCAAAGAGGAACACCCACTTCCAGGAAAGACGAACAAGCCACTCGCCCTGCGTGGAACAAGGTGTTTCTCCATGACACCAAGTAAGGCTCTTCCCTCCCACAGGCAATCGGAAATTAAGACTCACTCCTCAGTATTTTCTCCTCCATTATCTCTGGCTGACATTTTTGAGGAGGATGTCATGAATTCTGTTTGGAGGCACTTCTCTGCCTCCGTGCACAATTTATAGAGCCATGGGGAAAAACTGTTGGCTGCACATTTCACCAGGAGGTGAATGGGTGGCAGAAATCTATATTCTCTGCCAGGGCTGGACTTATACCCTTAACCACCAACTGAGCAAGGACAGGAAAGGCTGGCCACACAGTATGTTCTCTCTGGATACAGGTGGTAAGGAAATAGCTATGGCAAAAACCTCATTTCCTTACCAGGGCTTGTGGTCTAGGCTCTTGGGTTAGACTGGTTTTGCCAGCTAATGCCACCCTGAAAAGCAAGATAACACAGTCTGAGCAAAGAGGAAAAAACACCTATTTTTAAATATGTGAACAAGATTTTATCTATTAGCAAATGCTTGCCTTGCAGACATTTATTCCCAGAAGCTTTTTGTGAATGCATTAGTTTTATATCTAGATCTTCAGTAGAAGACTACATGCAATCAGGACAGAGACGTGCCTCTGTGAACACCTGGGAGACCAGTTATTTCATAGTCTTTGGAAAATAAAAAAGACTTTAAATGGTAGCCCTAGCTCCTCCTGTACTTAAAATACAGTCAAACTATTCACAACACTGCCTACATAGGGACTTACCAGGGGATTGAAATGGGGGGAAAAAGAAGGTTAATGCATTCAAGGTAAGAGGTGGGAAGAGAAAACAAGGGTAGGACAGTGAGCCAAGCTAAGAAACACAAAGATCTTGCTTCTTTCCACGTAGTTTCCCTGCTGGTTTTGGAACGTTATTTAGGCTAAGGTGTTGGGGTCAGTTTGAGAAAGGGAGAGTATTACCAGTTCCGCTTCATGTGCATCTCTTTGTATTTTCCATTTACTTGCAGAACATGGGAAAGAAAAAGCATCCCATGCTTTTTTTCCCCACTCTAGTTCTCCCTCCCTGGGCTTTTTAGATTCTAGTCACCGTATCTGTCTCTGCACCTATCTGTCTGGCCCTCGGCAGAGAATCTCTCCAGTGTGCCAGCTCACTTATGGGGATTTAACTTGCATTCTCACTGCAGTCAGGAAAACAAAGTGAGGGATATGCCAGCAGGTACTAAGAAGACTAGGAATAGTATTTGCAAAAGCTCGAGAAAGGAAGCAGATCCTACTTACCAGTGGTTAACTAGCACAACAGAGCAACTGATCCTATTTAAAGATTTTTTTTGTTTAACCTGCTGGAAAAGCAGGGCAAAGGAAGCCACAGAGGACAAACAGGAAAAGTTAGGAAACACAACTAGAAGACAGAATGAACTAAAAAAAAAAAATCTCCTTGCAATGAGAGGGGTTAATAGAGAATTGCAGCCATTAGCTGTCATGGAGCTCCTAGTAATTCCTCCTGGAAATAAATTCCGCATCGGACTTGTGGGAAAAATTCTTGATATTAAGCAACAGAGCTCTCCACTACTTCAGACCAGAGGATCTGCTCCCACATGTATCACAGACTGATTTTGAGAAATCCTGTGCCCCTCCAGGAAAAAGGCAATTTTCCCTTGCATCAGTCGTGTGTTCCACCTAGAACCTCGTGTGCTCCTTGGACCTGGGGAGAGCTCCCTGCCGCCCACTGAACTGTCAGCGCACGGCAGCAGTGCTCATCTCTAGCAAAGAACAGTGGATCAGTGGATCAGTCCCCTTCACTTGTGTTTATTTTTGCAATGTTTCAGCTGTCCATTTTTGCAACGCCTCGACTGTATTTGTGCGCTCATACCAGCGCTTCAGTCTTCTCTTAGCATGAGACTGTATTCAGATATAAAAAGCACCCCAGAACATTTCCCACAAGCTCCTGGGAGCCTCTGCTGACCTCATACCAGTGGCACTTTAAAATATAAAACAACATACCCCTTCCAGGAAGAAAAAGGAGATTTAAATCAGAACAGGGGCTGTGATGGGACACAATGTCGCATTAGCACAGAGACAATTACTTCAGGTTTGGCAGCTTCTGATTAATACCAAACTTGGTCCACCTCCCAAGAAAGATATTTTCCAATTGATATCTATGAGGCTTGGCTAAGCCCACACTGTGCATGCTGTGGATCATTCCTCTCATTTTAGGCTCTCAAAAGTACTAAACAAATAGGAGTGAAGTTAAAAGGGGGGAAAAGGGTCCCAGTTTTGCCCTCTTTTTGCATGAACAAGTTCAATGGGACTTTCAGGGGGTAGATTAATGCCTGATGCCTTTTTTTACAGTTTTGAGAGTAGTATCGTGATATACTTGCAACATCCATTCTCTCATGCCTGACTAGCTCAGTAATCATAAATACTAAAATTGTTCCATTGAGAAGCAATAAAAATACACAAAATCTGCAATTTCTCTGGTCATATACCCTTACTCAGTTAAAATACTGAAAAGACCAAAATCTTCTGTAGAAAAAAAAATAATCTTACATTTTCTGTATTCCTGCTGCTCACTAAAATTTCCTTCTGACACCAGTTCAATGGTAACAGAATTGAGCAATATGCTCCACAGGAAAAGATAACAAAGAATCGATCTTTAAGCAATTTCAGGATCATCTTTGAATTTGATATCCAGCTGATTAGTTTATACCATAACGGTTCCTTGGTCCTATTTTAAGCATCTTAGAGAAGAACACTTTGTAACCCAGTTAAAATGCTTCCTCATGGGACAGAAATCAATATCCAACAAGGCAGTAATGACCTCTCTCAAATTTTTTTATGCTGACCACAGGAGCACTTAAAATATTAATCCCAGGGAATGTTTTGAAAAATTGAACAGGTTATAAATAATCCAGCATAGTAAAAGGAGCTTCTAACAATTCACCCAGAGAAGAGAAGATTGCCTATTCCTAGGAAGAGTCTGGGAAGAGAAGATTGCCTGTTCCTCCTTCCTTCAGCCAGACTGACCAGGTTGGGGTGGCTGTGCCTATTTGGGACACGGTACCTCTCAACGCCTGTGTGCCGTGGAGGGAGGCAAGGCAAGCCACTCTCCAGAGTATATGCCCTGTGTGTCAATGCTACATAGTTTGGGGTGGAAGGGATGAAGGATTTCATTGCTCCATTGCCTTTGATTCTCCACAATCCCTTTGACCTTCATGCGATATCTGTTCTTGGAAATATGAGAGAATAGTTCATAGATATCTCATAGATATATATGCATACATACATATATATACACACACATATTTTTATATGTATGTATTTTCTTCTAGATATACATATTCCTGTGTGCATTGGGTCTCCTCACCTATGTTTCTGGAGTAGGGCTCATAAGACAGTGTTGCACTAGATGCTATGCATGGCACATAAGCTTGAATCTTCGCTGTACTGGCGAGACATATTATTAATACCATTACAATAATACTAACACACAGAGTCCAAGCTATCAAATTATTGCTCACTCCTATTAATTTTCTTGTTAAAATTGTTCTGCACAGACTTTCTGGTATTCAGTCCTTTCTCTGGCAGTAATGCTCAGTCTTTCAATGCCTTCCTGGGTCCTAAGGTCGATGGTGCCAGCCTCAAGAGGAAAGGTTTAAAGTGTCCCAAGTGTTTTGTTGGGAGGTGTCTGCTCAGTATGTGTATGGGTAGGAAGCAAATCAGCTCGCTAGAAGACCCGGATGGCATGGAGTGCAGTCTTGAATAAACTTCTTTTATGCAGCCCTGGAAGTGGCACATACTTGCCAGTAAGTCAAGACATCTTGAATCATGGCCAGTACTCAAAAGCAGATACCAATAAGCAGCTTATCACACACAGCTCTCTTGGATTAAATCATCCTTGACTTGATTTTATTCTTCATTATATTAATTTTTCATAACATTTCGCTAAAGTCCACTCTGCTTCTACATGCAACTTTCTGACCTTTATATTAATGACCTTCATCGTTTTTTTTTTAATTCAGAGCAACTCTAGCCACCTCTGTTACACTCTGCAGATCTGCACTCTAACTTACCTATATTCTTATGTTCCTGGACTTCATTCAGTGCACTCCTCTTGCCTAGCTAAACATAAGAGTAGCTGAACCTAGAAAACAAGAGTGCCGTTGTGCTCCTACCTTCCAGGGCCTTGTCCCTAATACTGCAAAACACAATGTGTGTTCAGCCATTCAGAAATTCCCCGCTCTCCTTTCCCAACGCACCTGCATGGGGCACCTGCTGGCTACCAGAAAATGTTCCAGCCTTAGAAGAAGCCAATATAGGAAAGAAATATGAAGGTAAACTGGAAGAGAGGGATATGGTCTAAGTCAGGCATAAAGAAGCTCACAACAACTTGAAAAGGATGGAAGAAATTACATGTTTTGTTGATTTAATGAACTAAAAATCATTAATCTGGAATGGTGTTTCCATGGCAAAGTGTTCACAAAGGGAACATTTCTCTGCCCTTTCCATTTCTAAACCAGAAAGCACTGCAGGAACAGAACCGGGATTCTCCTGCCCTGATCAGTCAAGAACTCTTTATCTGTGGCAACAGAAAAAAATGAGTGCTGGAGAAAGTATCACAAAAACTAGGACTTAGGGGGCCTCAAAATTGCTCCTGTTTAGTACCAATTGCTTTAAATGATCCGTTGGATTAGTGCAATCACTGGCAGAATGAAGAATTAAAAGGATGGTAGGGTCCCTCTTTTGAGAGAAAAAAAGGTACATAGATTCACCTATTTAGTGTTGCAGGACAGGCACTGAGAAATTTTGTACTGCTTAAATTAGAAACAGACAGACTCTGGTCTTTTTCCTAAATTGCAAGGGTGATTAAATTCTGAGCTAATTCACGGATTCACGGATTTGACAGAGTTGGAAGGGACCTCTAGAGATCACCTAGTCCAACTCCTCTGCCAAAGCAGGATTGCCCAGAGCACATCACTCAGGACTGCTTGAAAATCTCCAGAGAAGGGGACTCCACAACCACCCTGGGCAGCCTGTTCCAGGGCTCTGGCACCCTCACCAGAAAGAAGTCCTTCCTCATATTTGAGTAGAACTTCCCATGTTCCAGCTTGTGCCCGTTGCCCCTCGTCCTGTCACTGGGAACTACTGAAAAGAGTTCAGCTCCATCCTCCTTCAACCCACCCTTTAGGAACTTGTAAACATAGGTTAGGTCTCCCCTCAGTCTTCTCTTCTCCAGGCTAAAGAGCCCCAGCTCTTTGAGCCTTTCCTCGTAAGGGAGGTGCTCTAATCCCTTAACCATCTTAGTTGCCCTACGTTGGACTCTCTCCAGCAGTTCCCTGTCCCTCTTGAACTGGGGAGCCCAGAACTGGACGCAGTATTCCAGTTGTGGCCTCACCAGTGCAGAGCAGAGGGGGAGAATGACCTCCCTCGACCTGCTGGCCACACTCTTCCCTCTGCAGCCCAGGATTCCATTGGCCCTCGTGGCAACAAGGGCACATTGCTGGCTCATGGAGAGCCTGCCATCCACCAGCACTCCCAGATCCCTTTCCTCAGTAGTACTTCCCAGAAGATCCACCTCTAACCTATATTGGTGCCTGCAGGTCCCCAGGTGCAGGACCTTACATTTTCTCTTGTTTAACCTCACTAGGTTCTTTTCTGTCCAGCTCTCCAGCCTGTTCAAGTCCCACTGGATGGCAGCACAGCCCTCTGGAGTGTCAGCCAGCCCTCCCAGTTTGGCATCTTCAGCGAACTTGCTGAGGATACACTCTGTCCCCTCGTCCAGGTCATTGATGAATAAGTTGAACAGAACTGGGCTGAGTACTGATCCCTGGGGGACACTGCTGGTTACAGGCCTCCTACTTGATCCTGCTCCATTAATGACAACCCTCTGAGTTCTGTCACACAGCCAAGGACTCAGTCCACCTCGCTGCCCCCTCATCTAGCCCACACTTCCTTAATTTTCTAATGAGGATGTTATGGGAGAGAGTGTCAAAAGCCTTGCTAAAGTCAAGGTAGATGACATCTGCTGCTCTGCCCTCATCCAGCCATCTAGTTATAACATCATAGAAGGCTATCAGATTGGTCGAGCATGATTTACCCTCGGTAAATCCATGTTGACCACTTCCAATAACTTCTTTATCTTCAATGTGCTTGGAGATGACATCCAGAACAAGTCATTCCATTATTTTCCCAGGGACAGAGGTGACACTAATTGACCTGTATTAAATTAAACTGGATAGTAATTACTTTGCTTGTTTAAATGTGCCCTCTAAAAACTGAGTATCATCATTGTCATCGGGCTGGTGAGTGCTTATAAAATACTTCTCTTTTTGCTGTTGGTGGTCAGAGGGAGCTCCTGGGGGCTCCGACATTCACATCCATTGCTGCTCAGTTCTACTTCTGTCGAGAGCCAGATGAGAAAGAGCAGAGAAACAGCAAGCGCCAAACACGCAGGAACAGAGAAACCCCCAGGAAACCTAAGCAGAAGGAAGTCCAGTGACCAAATAAAATTCTCCTGGTCAGCTGGTCAATCTGGAAACAGCAAGACAAGAATGTCGTCTCCACAAGGAGGCAAGCACGCAAGTCAGCTTGTGGCTTCAACCACCTGGGCCGTGCAACTGCAGCTCACATGAGATTATTTGGGTGGCACCCCTGACCTTCACATCCTGTGCCTGGAGCAGGCACCTGAGCAGGGGAGGACCATAGCTTGTCCATGTCATCCTCCCTGCCATCTTTGACCCAACTAATGACCACAGAGCTGGGAGGGCAGAGGGGGAGGATGCCAGCCACTTCCAGTGAGTCACCCTCTCACTCCTCTTGCAGGAAAGGGAGTAATACTGTTTTCATGCTCTCCCCTGCTTATACCCTGGCTTGCACTTCCTCCATGAGCCATCCCCCACAAAACCAGCCTTTCCTTAGGTAACACCAGTCTGCAGTCAGTGGGAGTTTGAGTGGAAATGAAGTAACAATCCAGATTTGGGCTATAGCTGAGGGAAAACAACTACATCCTCAGGAGAGTTTGCTTATCACCACATTTTCATATTAGCAAGCTATTTAAAGCATAAGAGAAAACATCTCTCTTCAGCTCAGCTCTGGTATCTTTGTGTTCCAGCCAAGGACTGCCTGATAAAGACTCAGTATTTTTCCATTAATTAAGATACTTTAATTAGTTGGGACAGCTAATTTATATTAGCTCTAAGAATAGGCATAGCTCTCAATAGAGCAGAGGATAATGACTGCAGTTAATTCAGAATAGTCTGAGGGAAAGCTCTGCTTTAGGAAAGGCATTCAACCAGGTAGACCAAGGTATTGTTGAATGCACAGCTTGTCACTTTAATGCATCAGTTTTGATTTTTTTAATTTCATTTTTTTGCAGAGAGTGCTTGTTGGTCCTTTCCGGAGTTACAGCTCCTTTCCCTGTGATGTGATCCCAGCTGGATTTTTGCCTGCACAAAAAAGATACTTTTGACAGCCTGGTACTACCTTCATACAACATCAGAACTAGGAAGAACACACCAGCTATGTCTTTCCAGTAATGGCATCCTGCATTTCCCCCAGCTCTGAGACAGTCAGGCCATTAGCACTTCTTTCAATTACTGCCTGCCTTTCACCACACTGAGGGACCAAGCCCTGTGAAAAACCAACACACTGATGGCACATACCAGGTGTATGCTGGGCTCACCCAGCTTGTTAGTGCATGGAATAGGGGTGGAAGATGAGATCAAAAAGTCTATTAAAGGAGCAGAAGATCCAGAACTGATGCTATAGAAGATCACCTGGTTTCTGATTCAGACATGGGCAAAGATACTTTCCAAGGAGGCAAGCTGGACTAGGGTTGCAGAAAACAATCAGATATATTTTCTTTCTTGTTTGCACAAGCACACTTCTATTAACAAAGGAGGGAAATGGGGAAAATGAGGTGCAAATTTTGATAAGTCATTGTGATTATCCTAGCAATAGCTTTGCATTTTAAACTCCCTGCTGTCTTTACCACTGCAGGAAGAACTTGTTCTGCAGCAGGTAGGGCTGTTTGCAGGTGCAGACAAATCTACAGATTACCGTTCTCGGTAGTGACACACACCAGTAGGCTGGCTTGTGGAAGCATTTTGACCCTAGATACAAAAAAACAAAGTTTTCACTGAAAAGTGAAATGTTCTAGCTAACGAAAGCCTGCCGGAGTCAGGATAGAGTCCTTATCACTGGCACAGATGTGCAGATAACAGCAGCCTCCAAACCCAAGATACAGTTCTTTTAGATGTGGCAGCAACTTCTCATCCTTATACAAACAGCTGCAGTTGGACATTGTTGGAAAGGTCACAACTTGCTTGCTTTTTCCCCACACTGACATGAATCCTTCACATCAGACGTGAAGCAGGATCCCAAAACTGCAACTTAGACCTCTTGAGACTACCCTTCTTTTTACCCCAGGAAATACCACTTTGAGCTTAACAAACTCATCACCCTGTCCTAACAGAAGCATAGGTTCTGCAGGACATGCATGTAAAAGAGCAGACAGCAGATTAGATTAGGTTCTGCAGATCAGCTGATCCACTTTCCTCCAGGGAACACATCAGAACAGGGATATAAAAATACACTTGCAAAAGTCTCCATGGGGTTAACCACCCGTCATTCAAATACGTGTATTGCATTCCCCACTCTCCACCCTTTCAAACATTGTAAATCCCTACCAGCCCTATATGAGGTACCTCACTCACCCCTTGAAGAACCCCAAAGAGCTGTCCAGCATCAATGCGAGACTGACAGTTTTTCGACAGATTTTTCAGTTCATCAGTTTTCCAGGAAATCTGGATTTGTTTGGAGGTTTCTTTGTTGGTTTGTATGGGTTTTTTTAGCTCTTGTGTTTTAAAAAGGTAATCTGTTGAAAAACTCGATTGCTACTAAATACACCAGGTAGGCCTCTTCAAGCAAACAATTAAACAATTACAACAGAAGATACTGAAATAAGGTTTCTGTGATATGATGGGATTGATTTAAGAGGGTTACAGGAAGCTGGAGCCTGCTGTTCTGTGACAAACAATTTCCCTGAGAAAACCCAGTAACTGAAACCTAATCACATAATGGAATTGCTCTTGAAATATCACTAGCTCCAGGGTTTGGAAATCAGCAGCCCCCAATGACCTTGCATTTAACATCTTTATTCATGATCTAGGAAAAAAAAAAAAAGGTAAACAGCATAAAGGATAAATCAGTAGACAAGGGCCTTCAACTGAAGCAGAGGCTGGCAGTGTCAGGTTTCTTTAGTTGTCGGGGAGCTCAAATGGAAAGAGATCTGATTAGAGAACTCAAGCAAGATGTTATAGACTACATCAAAACCCAAGTCTGAGGAGTCATTTAAGGGCAGGACAGAATGGAGGGATGTGTAAAGGGAGAGCAAGGCAAACAGAAGCAGAGTAAAAATTGAGCCTATTGATGTGATTTGGGGTTATATGAGAAGTTCACATGGTGCCCACCTGAATCTAAAAGGACTAGAAGCCCTTTGCTTCTCAAACACCACTGCATTCAAACATCAGCCCAGATCACCAAGATCAGTGGAAGCACAAGTTGTGCCTTCCCACCCACTTCATATTGAAAAATGAAAGTGGCTGCAGCACTCATCACAAGCCATCCCCTGGGACCACTGGTAACACCAGTCAGGGGCAAGCAGGAAGGAAAGCCTGCTTCTCTCCATGAAAACCAAAGTGTGCTTGGGGCCCCAGAGAGTCTAGTAGCAGCTGTGGCTCCAGAAGGGACTGATTTCTTTCACAAGTCAACATGAGGACCAGGAAATGCCAGGACTCTGTTCCCTAGGACACAGAAAACTGTGCCCAGAAGATGAGGAAAACCAGGGAGGCTACATTGTGGAAACCTTAAGCTTGAAGTCCACGGCCAAAACTGAAGGGGTAACTATTACGCTTAAAACAACTAGAAAATCTCTGTTCAGTGCTAAATAACACCATAGGGTGCTCATCCCTCCCAGAGGGTACATGGGCTGGAGGAAAACCCAACTTTTCCCATGTACGGCAGAACGAGGAGATGGTGAAAGATCCCACAGCCTTCCCAAGCAGCAGCTTTCCATCTACATCTTTCCCTCCCTGTGTAACAACGCTGATGGAAAACTGAAACTTAGACCGGCATGAGCGGTACCTACGGTTTTCCACTGTCAGGGGTTTTCCAGCGTCCCCCTTACTGGAGAGTGAGGAAAGGCTGCTGTCCCAGATATAGCCTGTAGGAAAATCTGGAGATGGACAAAATGAGAAGTGTCTGTTTCGGCTTTTCCTGCAAATTATGCCCGGCCTTTCAGCTGCCCTGTATTCCCCATGGAGCGAGAGTGGCACCTGGTGGTCACAACCCCCCTCGCACCGGCCACAAACTGATTTTTTTTATTATTTTTTGGAATGCTCCGTACAGTGGAAATGACAGGGGGGCACTTCTTATAAAGCAGTCCTGATTAACTAGATCAGTGACAACTGCTGTCTCCAATTATTCCTTTAACCCACTATCTTTTGACACCCCTCATCGTGCAAGTAGCACTTCTTCACAATCTGTCGTTGCAGCACGATGCTGCACAAGCTTCCCTACCCACATCACTATGCTCCTGTGAGTGGGAAGGAAGGAATGAGGACCTGTCCTAGCTTGCTGAAAACATTATTATTTTTTTCCTGACTGCTTAAAAAAAGTGAAATTCAGGACTTCCTATCTGGGCAGAGACGAAATAAGCCTGTTTCCAATCAGCCACCAAATTCACATCCCTTGAGATGCTTAGGGCCACATGGGCCTTGGAAGAAAATGTTGTTATTCTCCTTCTGTCTATCTCTGAGACATTCTGTGCCTCAGCAGGACATGACTTCTGTAACTCCCTGCACTCTGCAATCCCTGTGAATAATAAATGTGCTCTGACGCAGAACTTCTGCCAGGGGTGCTCCTCACATCACTGACTTGTCTGGCAAACTGAATTTTTGGTGCAGAAGGGCTCTGTCTGAGAGATGAATAGAAAAACAAGCACACACAAAGCACTGAACCTGAGATAGCCTGTTTTCAGTGAATTCAGATCTTGTCTCTGAGTGATTTTTGTACGTCTGGAGCATGAGTGCTTCATTAGAGATCTGAGACCGTACCCTTACTTCTGAGAAACTCCTACTGGAAGTTTTTCTGCAGCTGGGCCACTGTCTCTCTCCTGGGCAGCATCTTTGCTGCCTAAGAGCAGCTGTTTGCCTTCCCCTGTTTGAGACTTATTTGTTGCCCAGGTGCCCTCTTTGCTAACATTCACAGGTCTCAGAGACTGGTACCTCTCTGCAGGTTTGGTAGAAGCTGCCTGGCGTGTTCAGCAGTCACTAGGATGGGCAGTGAAGGATGCACACCCAGTGGCACAGGCACACGATGTGATACCATGAGCTGCACTTCCTTAGGAAAACAAGACTACAAGGTCTGGGGGTGCATGAAACAAAATCCAGCTCTTCACAGCTGTAGTTCTGCAAGGAAATTATGAAAGCAAAGATGAAGCAAATGCCACAAAGCAAAAGGCAGTGGGGCTGGCTTCCCTATGTGCCACGCTCACCTTCCCAAGGACCATAGCTGCACCCCTAGAGGGATATCCACCACTTTGGCATTGCATCAGCACAGGCAGCAAACAAAGAAAGGGTGACTTTTATGTGAGCACCTCAATCAATTTTAATGAAGAGTGGGATCTGCAGGTACAACCTGAGGACAGCTGCACTGGCTTTTTTACCCAAGAGACACTCGAGGTAACAAATGCAATAGTACATGACACATCTCTGATGTATCCTGAAGGATTCATCTGGTGAAGAAAGCAAAGAAGTACTAGCATCCCTCCCTCTGGCAAGTTTTTTCTCCTGTCCTACTCCAAGGGTTACAGCCCTGAAGCAATGGCAGAGGCTGTGGAATAAAGAGGTAAATGAGTGGAGAGAGGCGGTAGGCAGAGTGCTCCATCACTGGGAGCAAGTGCAAGAATATGGTCATTCAAAGACAACAATGTAGGAGTGCAAGATGGAAAGAAAAACAGCTTTGAGAGACAAAGACTTGTTTTTTTTTCTTGTTCCTCCTTGAGATCTGCCCACAGATGGCAGAGGAGCATTAATATTCTTGGTCCGTCTCCTCCAGAGATACAGAGCTTGTCCTCTGGCTGCTCTCTTCCCTTTCTGGTTTGCAATCATATGGCTGGAGCAAGGAAAACAATCCCAACTCCCTAAGCATTACCAAGTCCTGTGCAGATGAACTGGACCAGGTCTTGCTGCCAGTTCAGAGATCTGCTTACACAGAAGAGCAGAGCAATGGTGAGCTACAATGTGAGCTCAAACTGCTGTTGTCACACCAATGCAATGCTGGGGGTTGACCACTTTTTCTGACACGCAGGGATTTTTCTGGTGTAGCTTATGTCGTGCTGAAATGAGTTTAAAACAAGTGGAAAAAAAAGTGCTAGTTTTATTCCACAACAAAAACATCCACACAGGCAACCAGCCTAGTGGAAGGACTGAATTAAATTTATCAGTAATTGCTAAAACATCTCTGCCAGGAAACTCTCAGTGGGGACTTGTGCCATGTTGTGCAGGGTCTGTGCAGAACTAGGAGGAGCTGTACAACCAGGGCCTGTTTTAGCATCTATGTCACACGCTTCTGCCACAACTCTAGCCCTGAGCATGCAAACGGGGAAATGCTACTGCCTTTCTCCATCCCAATACCTCCCAGGCCAAAGCTGCCCTCAGAGCTCAAGAAGGACAACAGTGGTGCTTCTGGGAAAGCATGTGGCCACCAGGCATGTTCCTGCACAGTGGCTGGAGCTATGTGATGTCTTTCGCAGGCTTAAGATTAGCAGCATAGAAATGGTTACAGACACGGCAGTGGAAAAGAAGAAGTACTAACCTACTTCATGTGAAATACATTGCAGGGTTCAAGTGTAAAGCCATAGGGTTAATACAAGACTGGAAAATACCATTCAGAACTGAATTTATTTGATTATTTTCCTGTGCTGAAAGAGAACAAAAGGAGGAAGAAAACAAGAATGCTCCCAGCCTGTAGAAGGTAAAAGGATGGTAAGAAACCCAACTAACATTAAACCATAATGGCAGAGCTGCCTAAAGGCAGCCGGATACATCCCTTTCATCTGCCAGTCTACATTCAACAGTCAAAACATCCATGGGGGAAAAAAACCTCTCAAGTGCTTGACAGCCTGGAGAGACAACCTGCTTTGTGTTTGCTCAGACACAAGTCCCCACCAGAGGAGGATGGCAATGCGAACTGGTCCTCTGAAAGGAGCAATTGCTTCTGCAGTGGAAGATGCTAATGCACCCTGAGACAACAGACCACAGAAACGTCACACTGACAAAATTCTCTTGACACAGCAAACTAAGAGATTTCAGTAACAAGGGAAACTATTTTGACAAAATCTCCTGTAACCATTTGCTTTGTATCACTAGAGAATTGTTATCATTCAGAAGAGCTTTACAGTGAGGGAAGCAAAACACTAGGTCATAAGAAAGAACCCAGATTTTGAATTTACTTACACAAAGATGAGCAGAAATTCAACATCAAGCTGTTCCCACTGTACACTCATATACAAGATAAAAAACTGGGTCCCAGCTACAGCCTGTGCTGTACAACCCAGTGTTCTTCCTTTGAAAACTGATTTAACATTTGGCAAGATTTTAAACGAATTGCTGAAGTCACACTCACAAGTACCTGTAGTTCTGTGAGCAGAGCAGATATCCTCACAAGCCAAAGTGACTAAGGCCAGCTGCGTGCACCAGCATCTGTTTGTAAAAATGCTCTGCCACTCTTCATGTGTCCAGATTTCACACACGTCATTTTTTTAGCTTTTTTTTTTTTTTCCTTAGATAGATCCCATACGTTTTGCCCCTCCAAGATTTAGAAGGAGCTCAGATGGGAAGAAGCCTGTCACAGCCTGTCTGTACAGACCTGGGCTCCAGGAGGTACAAGCAAAAGCAAGACATAGATACACACTCTCCTCTTTCTAATATCTGATCTGGGGGAGGGATTCATATGGCTGTCCTTTGCCTTTGCTATTTCCTCCACTCCGAATAGCACCCATCATGCAGTGACATCTCAGGAGGAGGCAGCAGCCAGGGAGAACTTGGAACTGCCTCAGAAAGGGCCCAAAAATCGCTTTGGCATTGGCCAGAGAAAAAAAAAACCCAAGCATTTATATGCACAGATCCAGCCACTTTAACAGCTCATCTTTCTTGCACATGCTATTTGCAGAAACATGCAAAAATAAGAATTGCAAAGTGAACGATGGATTATATTCCTCCTGGCAAGTGGGGTTACGAGCCCCATAGGCCAGTGGCTATTCTGCGAGGCAGGGCAGGGAAGGAGGCTGGATTTCTGCAGGACATCATGGTCCCTGTTTTGTAGGGAAGGAACAAGCACTGCAACACCATGAGACACTGTAAAATCATTTGCATTCATTTGCATGAACATGAAATCTCTGCAGACCCCCAGATCTTACACACCGTATTAAGAAGCTACCACCAGCTGTAACCTTCTTGCAGCAAAAAAAAAAAGTATCATTTCAATGAAATACTAATTGCAGAGCACATCCTACTATGGGTCCTCAGGGAGGAGAGAAAAGCTGTGGGGAGGACTGCACACGTGCTTCATTTGCATCACTTGCCCTTATTATTCCTCCAGGTTCTCTTTTTTTTCCTCGGTATTAATTAAAGCTCATGCTGTGACAACCATGGGGTGGAGAGAGAGTGATGGGGAGGCACACTGAGTGACTGGCAGACATTTCAGCAGGTTTAACTCATGCCACTACATCTTATTTTTTCCTAATTTGCCTATTGTTTTCCTAAAAACCTAAGTAGGACAGGCTCAAGAATATACTATATCTAGGGATAAAAAAAAAAAGATGGAAACAAATTCCTGTTTTCTCTGCATAAATACTGCTGTTGATCCCCTTCACAGACAATGCACAAACAGCTGTGCATATGCAGAGCTTTCGCCCATGTTCGGGAAGCTCCCACACAGGAGGACTCCCGACTGCTTACTCTGCGCAGGTTTTGTGGTGACATCCAACGGGAAACAATGCCTCCAAATTGTTTGGGGCTTCAAAGAGGCTAACACAGGTCTCATGTCAGCAGCTCTGGAGACAGCCTGTGACTTCAGAACTAATTTAACTTCAGAAAAAAACAGGGTATCATTTAACACCTTCCTCTCCAGGAAAGTTAATTGTCACCTGAAAAGGTTGAGAACGAGCAGAAGCATGAAATCTAGTAGTACCACCAAAGCCCTGCAGGTTTCTACTCAAATTGCAACTAGAAAGGTCCTCTCACCCTCCACATTCTTTTTTCAACTGGAAATCTGGTTTCAAAGGAAGGTCTGCCCACAGTGCCCAAGTATCTCCTAAGCACATAGAGCCACTTAGCCACAATTTGGGCGTGCATCAGCGGAAAGGCTTGCAAAGCTTTCCCTTCAGACCAGATTCACTTCTCTTCAGTGCTTGCCTCATCATCAGACTGGACAAACTGCTACCAATGGCACCAGTGAGACTCAATCTGGGGTCTCTTCAAAGGTCATACCTGCAGCATGTCTCAGCAGGCCTGTGTGGGGCTTTCTGTCCTTTTCCTGGCTCGTGGCAGATGCATTTTTTCTTCCATCTCAGGCCTGAGAGTATGAAAACAAAGAGCAATGTAAGCTGTGCCACCTCACAGTGTTAAGGTGAGAAGCTACAGACAATTCAGAGGCTGATTCCTAATGAGCACCAACACTGGCCTTTGTGGTTTCGGATTAGCAATGAAAACCTAGTTTTTCTGACAACAGGATTCAGAGTTAACATTCCCTCTTTAAAGTATGCTTTGCATGCTCTGCAGACTCAGGAGGCCTCATTTTTATGAGCTGCTCAGTGCTCTGCAGTGGACATTGGCCATCTCACTGCCCACTGGCTCAGAGCACGCAGTGCACATTTGGGCGCTTTATCAATTATAGCTTTAATTAAGGCTTTAATAAAAAAGGGCTTAATAAAAGCTGTTGGGAATAGAGGTTTATGTTTTCCAAACAGTTTAAAGCCAAAGCTTACAGTGACGCAGACCCACACTGTCAGTGCTGGCTCTCCCAATTCAACTCTCGTGTCTATCACCCTCATGAATAGTTGAGAGGCTCAACGTGCTGTTTCTAAACTGCCATGGGCTGTGCTGGGGAAGAAATGGGCTTCAGAAGTGCAAATTGATTGACTCAGTTCAATTAAAAATTAATCTAAACACCACAAATCTAGGTTTTATTTCAATAGCATTTGAATTAGCATTATGCTGTATCTAGAATAGGCCAAACCAACTTACACCACACACCCAAAACCATGCTCTTGGAAACATTGGCTACTGCTACTTGGTCATAGAACAGGATTGGTATTTAGTACAGACTATGAAAAATGGGAAGTTCAACACATTTTAATTTTAAAATGCCTTTTTGAGTGATTAAATACTTGAAATTGCAAGTGCCAGTGTTTTAAATTAATTCTCGTCCCCTAAGTTTAACCGTAATTTTGCTAAGGAAGGCTTTCACATGCACAAACCCAACTGAGATCAGGGAGTCGGTCTCCTCATTTATCAATCATCTGACTTTGAAAAGGACACGAGTTAAAGGGTTTCTCCTTGTTAAAAAAAAATATACATGCTTTTTGAATGAAAAATCATCAAAATGGTTGTTGAAAATCTGGGTGTTGAGAAAAAAAGGCAATTCTTGTGCAAATGTCCAAAGTTTCAATAATGTAAAAAGTGTTACAAAAGGCTGGTTGGGGATTATTTTTTTTTTTTTGGAAGAAGGTCATTTTGAGATTGAAAAAGTAACAATTGCTATATGCTTCGTTCCAATCCCTACATAAGATTTTTTCTGTTTAGAAAGAAAAGTCAAGTTCAGCTCACAAGGGACACCTCACAGCAAACCCAAACAGGCAGTTCAGCACGCACCAATGCCTGGAAAACCTGCTCTCCTGCACGCTTGGTCCCTGGGGCTGGCTGATTTTGGGGTACATGAAGCTGTGAGTTTTAGTCAAAAGCCAGGGGCCCTCCAGAAACCTCTCCCATGGGTTCCCCACCATCTCACAGCTACCTCCGCCTGTTTTCTTGAAAGTGGAAGAAACTTAAGTTATGTCTGAAAGCTCTTATCTTCTGTCACCTCTGGTTGAAATTAGCTAACAGTCCAGAAGCTGCTGGTCGAGGAGAGAGATACACTTTTCCTTGTGAACTTTGCATTTGCTTAGGGAAAGGGGACTAAAAGCATATATACCACAAGCAATTTCCAGCTACCCACAGTCCAAAGGAGTAAGACTGAGGAACTCTTGCTATATAATCCTATGACCCATGAAAGAAGTGAAAACAATGTTTCCCTCCTGCCCTAAAATATTTATTCCTATGTAAGAAAAAAACCCAACCTCTAAAAAAAGAAAACTGCTAGTCATGAAGGATCAGAACCACATCACTTCATGCGTTATATGATGAATCTGAGTTTGCTCACACCTGTGAGGAAAACCAAAGCAGGGATTCAAAGGGAGCGGTGCACACGTCATTGAAAGGAGATGGGTCAGCTCTCCTGCTCCCTGCTTTCCCCTCGGTATTCCCGGGCAAGGATGTGCCCACAGACCAGGCACTGCGCTGCCAGGGATCCTGTGCCAAATCCTGCATGAGCTGCCCCCGCTCAGGAAGCTGATGTGGGCTAAGGGCTACTGTTAAAGCATTAATGAATGGTCCCTCACCATTAATTGTTACTCTATTGTTAATTACAGCCTTCCATGGCTGTTTTGCTGTAATATACATACATATATATGCATGTATATTGCTTCAGTGGCTTACGCTTAGGGGTATCTAGTGATAAGGCCTCTTCCCACCTCATTCCAGCACCGCTTATGTCAGGGAAAGAGAGGAACTGCCTCTGTGCGTGGGTCTGCAGTCCTGCCTGCCCACCC
>JAHREE010000179.1:67040-159220 GCA_033628505.1 Tringa tobata
AGAGGGCGAGGAGCGGGGCCGGGCAGCGGGGCCCCCAGAGCCCCTCCGTGAGGGAAACGGCGCCTTCCTTTAAAATGCGGCAACGCCACCAAGAATCAATACCGCCTCACATGCCGGCCAGCGGTGGCGTTACCATGAGGGTCGGTGGGGAAGGGTGACGAGGTCCCGAAGGGCAGAGGAGGTGGGAGGGAAGCATCTGCCTCCATCTCCCCTCCGTCCGCCCCGCCAGCCGTGGGGCCCGGGCCCGCCTCGCCTGCCCCACGGGCGGCGGATAAAACAGCAGGGAAAAAAAAGCGCTATTTACTTGCCATAAGGCTGACTGAAGGTCCATATCCACGCAGGAGTCGTTTAGGCCTCGGTGCTTCGCTCGCTTAACAAGAAAGAAGCTATAATATAGAGAGGGAGGCGGGAGCGTTTTGCCCGGGCAGAGTTGATGCCCCACGGCGGTGGGGAGGCCACGGTATGGCAAGGCACGGCATGGTGGGAGGGGTGGTCTTCCTCCACGCCAGTGCCCCGGGGGCATCAGCAGTTAATCCTCTGCCTCACCTTGGTAGGTGGGCAGTCCTGGCACAGGACCCCATTTGGATGGATGGGTGGATGGATGGATGGATGGATGGATGGATGGATGGATGGATCCATCAGGCACAACTGAGGGGTGTTGGTAGCTAATTAGGTTTGCTGCCAAGGACCAGCAGAAAGCTTGGGCGGTGGAATTAGGAGAGCCGCGAATATGCAATTCCCTCAATGGCAACTTTGTAGAACTCACTGCTGGTTGAATGTGAAAATAGTAAATTATAGTAGAAAAACTGTTCCATTCTTTAGACGCAACAGTAAATTGTTCCCCTCCTCCATCTATAAAATAAATAAAAAACCAAACCCAAGATCTTTCTGATAGAAGAAAACATCTTTGCTTTTTAGTAGTGGTTCCTTCTTATTTATTAAATGTTTTCTTGAAAGGAGTTATAAAGAAGCCACATAAAATCTTTTTGACAGGGATTTGTTAATTAATCCAAACATCAACTATAGAGCTCCATTTGTTTGAAGTAAGTTATTTGGGAAATGAGGCAGCAAAACCTGTGAGGGATATGAGTATTTCTGTAAAAGCCTGTGCCTTTTAAACAAAAGCTTGTCAGTTTACCAGGTGGAGGCAGAAATAATTTCTTCTGTGTTTTTATACCTGCTGCTCTTCAAACAACTCAGGATGGCTACAAAAGCTTATGCTACAGTCAAAGGAGAGATAGAGAGGGAAGGGGGTGGAAAATCACTGAAAGATGCTGATCACAGTGACCCTGGAGCAATGCAAAATCACGAGTTGTAATTGATTTACACTAGTCTGATGTTAATGTATGGCTCCTGGGGCATTTATTGACATGTGTAGCATTGATGATGATAGTTACACAGAGATTGTAAACTGGGTTATGATGGATGTGTTTTAACTCACAGATACAGAATATCGTTGAAGGTCAGTACAGAGACAATGTACGAGCTCTACCAATGCACTGTTTGTGCCATAAAAATAAAAGGCTATTTTTTTAGTATCTCTGTGATGCAAATGTGTTGCATCACTTCTTATCAAAACATGCAGACTTTTTATGAGTATGTGTTCATGTGCTTTTAAGCTCTACACATTTTTTACTGTTCTTGAACTATGTAAAATAGTTGAAGTTCTTTTAAAAGTGAGAGCTGCTGTGTGGAAATATGTTCTTGTTTGTTATAGTCAAAGACTCACTGCTGTGGCACACGTGACATAAGATGTGGAAAATCAGTCTCTTTTCTTTCTCTCCCAGTAATAGCAAAAAATTGAGTTTAGACTGGCCTGACTGAGTCTAGATTACCATTATTAATGAAAAAGCATGTCAAAGTCTCCAGTTCTCTTGCTGTAATGACTCTGCAGTGGGGTGGCTGGCACTGTAAAATAGCTTTTCTCAGGAAACAAAAAATTGGTGACACAAAGGGCACAGATTTTCATGTGAAATGGAGCACTATTTTCACACAGCCACCTCTCGAATAGTAATTGCATTTTGAATAGTACGGACAGAGGCTATGCCAACAGGGGCCCCACTAGCCCTGGGCTGGCACTGAAGTTTGTGTGCATGCTTCACTGTTGTCCTGCCAGAGCTGGTTACTAGGTCCTGTGAAAATCCAGCTGCTGGTAGCTAGGTATGTGGCACTAGGACTTTTTTTCACAGCCAATTTAGAGGAACAGTTTTTGTCTCCATACAAAAAACTCCATGCTTGGGTACTTGGGTGAACTTGTAGTTTGAGTACTTGGGTGAACTCCGTAGCTTACTCAAAAGTGGAGTTGGTTTTTAGCTACTCTTTAAGATCCTGTAGCCCTTTTATGTACAGTATTTACATTTGGTAAGACTTTGTTGTGATAAACCAGCACATTCTTCACTGCCAGAGGACTTCCAGTACTGGAAGTTGAACAGGCAGTTTTGTTAGAAGAAAAGCAAGCAGAGCTTAGTGAAAAGAGGATGTGAGAAGGGCAGGGCTAGGAAAGATATAAATGTATATATGGTTGCACAATGCTGAGAATAGAGGGAAGTCAGAAGACCCACTAGGTAAAAGTGCCAGTGCCTTCATGCGGAGGCCATCAGTGCTGTTGCAGCTTATTGACATGGATTATACAAAACCATGCTGTAAGCACTGATACTTTGACTGTACCCCTTACTATGACAAATTTCATTTCCCTTTTTAATTTCCCTCCTTATCCCTGGCCTGATCCTTATCATGCTACTTCTTTGTTATTCGTAGTTATGCAGGCTTATGATGTGCATCTCTTGCCAGACTTGCTGTTGCTTCTCACACCCCTTCAATCCCCGTTGACACTTCATTTGGCCAAGGCCCTGTCTTGTCTCTTCTTTGTCTGTACAACTGATGGGCGAGCACTCTGCTCTCTGGTTCTTTTTAATTCCTGGTAGTCTGGTTTCTGTCATCTTCACTTGACCAAAGCTGCTGTCCTCCAGACTGAATTTCCTCTCCAACATCATTGGCAGGCTTTTCAGTAAGTCATGTTTTTTTATTTTTCCTCTCAGGAACAAGAAACCCATTCTGTTCCCAGATAGGAAGCTTTTCCCCACAAGCATCTCTCCTGTTGTTTCCCCATACTAGATTCCTGGATTGCCCAGGTATCTCTCATCTCTCTCCATTCCTAGTTATGTGTTCTGCTGTTTCATCTACTGTATCAGGCTTGAAAAATCTTTCCCCTTCTCGCCATGTACATACCTTTCTGCATATAAACCTCAATGCTAATGTTCATTTCTCTAAATAAATATGTCACAAACTGTTGCTGTTAGAACAGGTAAAATCTTTTTATCATAACTTAGTGTTTTACAAGGGATTGTAAGATCCTCAAGGTGGCTTTCAGGAAAATAATTTTATTCATTAACCTTTGAGGCAGTAGTTCTCAACAGTGGCTGGCTTCAGACCTTGGTCAGTCCACTGAGGTATCTCACATTAATGTATGTCTCAGTCTTTTCTAACAGCATTTCTGTGACTGATGCCACATGGGTCCCAAGAATTGCACTGGAATGGAATCCTGCATCTGGAGTGCCAAGATAAGGCAAAGAACACTATATGCACTCTAGCAAGCAAATGCTTTCAACGCATATTTACAAGCTGCGTAAACATTTACTTTTAAACATACCAGATGTGTAACCTAGCATTGTAAAACTAACAGATTCTTGTAAAAAGAGACTTAGTACTTTGTAACCCTGTGATCCCTCACTGAAAGACTCATCTTAAAGCACAGTGGGAGTTGGGACTCTTTCCAGAGAGGTGATGGACTTGCAGATAAGTTGGAGACCTCATGATGTTAACATATTGGCCCAGTGTTTAAAACAAGAACAACTGCCGCCAGCAAAACAGAATCATGTATGTCAGAATCTTACGGACAGTGTGTTTCTCTGAGAGAATAAGCACATTTCTCATGCCCATCAGGACTTTTAGGTGGTGTTGCAGCTTGAACTGCTACTGTAGAAATTTTTTGTGTTTACTTTAGTCTGAGTAGGACTTGAAGTTTCTTCATATAGCCGATACACTTTGCTACAAACTACACGTGGCAGGAAGTCTTTCTGTTCCAGCACAGTTTAAAGTGTTCAGCTGCTCATCTGATGTGACATTTTCTTAGTCTATGGAAGGTAGAAATTTCCATTTTTTCATGTTAAAAGAGATTGATGGAAATTACTGTTTTCTCCAGTACTGGTTGCTGTGTGGTTTTTGCCTTAAAGTTAATATTGGCACTGAAAATATCACTGAGTACGTCACCATGCATAGAATTCATATTGCCAGCTCTGACTTCCCTGCTCAGTGTTTTTGCTCTTTCTCCTTTTCTCCCCTGATGCTTACCCTTACTTCATATTCTTTTTCAATTGCTCGCTTATTTCTCCACTCTCTTGCAGATCACCCTCTGTGAAAGGGAATGTGCTCTCTCCTGCAGTATATGTACGCACACCCCTTCCAGCAGCCACCAGGCTCTGTACTGACTTGCACTTGGGTGCAGGGTAGGCATCTTTGAGACATCCTGATCTTTCCCTATTTTCCACGTTCCTGTCCTTTTGCTATCTTTCTTCTTTCTCTTCTTATTCTCTTTGTAGATGGATCTGAAAGAGTGAAGAAAATACTGATGTTTGTTTTATACACATGACACCACTTTGGCTCATTATTATGGTTTTGTGGATGTTTGTCTCAGTTCTTCAAACAAAGCAGGAAGAAAGAAAATGAATCAGGATAACCAAATGTCCTAGAATAACCAAAGCAAGCAGGTAACATTGGGTAGATGCAGTATCTTGAAAGAAAAGGGTTAGTGTTTCTATTACACGTTTTAAGGTGACTCTATCTCTTTAACTAAAAGCTTGTGAAAACTTTAGAGTAAATGATGTTTTCAATACTGTTTGGTCTTCATGATAGACTTAATTTATGGAATGAGCTTTCTTGAACAAAGAGATGTGCCAGTGTGGCTTCTAGGAAGCTGAGTGACTCAGAAGTCAGCCTCTTCATCTGGTGGGTCATGTGAACGGCATGATGAAAGGTTGATTTGTCTGAGTAGATGCAGTCACTTACTCATGTGGTAGGAAAGTCAGATCACTTGGTTACATTCCCTTTGGTTGAAAGAGTTCTGCAGTTTGGGAGCTGGCTGTGATCCAAAACAGTCCTGCTGGGGATTTGCCTGGTCTCAGCCTTTAGAGGGCTCAAGCCTTAATGCAGTTATCCGCATCTCTGCGGGTCAGCCACTCCAAGTTAGGACCTATTGGTCTCCTGACATCAGAGGAGCTAAGCTGGTTTGCCCTGTGGTTATAAGTGTAGATAGTTAGCATCACTAAAATGCAGTAGGATAAATTGTGTCTTCCTCCAGTGCCAAGCAGGAGAAGCTACACTGATGCAGAGCCGCAGCTTCTGGTATGGAAAACCCATAGAAATGAGTTTGTTCCAGTAGCAGGTCACCTAGAAGAATCTATGAGCTGGAAGGACTCAGTTATAGCTTGTCAGGGAAGTGCTGAGGAGCATTTGGAAAGTTTGCCAGCACTGTAAACATGTTGGGAAATTGTGAGAGTCATGGAGCAGCAGAGCTGGCACCTTTACAGAATTGTTGAAGAAGAGCTTTGTGTTTTGTTTTTATTAGTATGACTGTAATCCAAATCTAAGAACATTCTTCCAAATATGACCTGCTGAAGCAACAGTACATTTTACCTGTTACTGCAGGATGCCAGTAATTTGTGTTGATTGTGCAAATTCTCATTGTCTATGTGGAGGTGATTCAGTTGTGTTCTTGCAAAAAATCTGCTTTTTGCATGGGAAATCATATGTGCAAGGTTCATACCTAAATAGTACCTAAATTAACTTTTTGTTGAATTGTAATTACAATATAACTTCATGCCTGCTATGTGGTATATTAACTGCAATTAAAAAAAAAAAACAACAACTTTTAGTAATACAATAGAGAGCAGTCTAATCCTGATTCCTACTGCCTTATGCCTTGTAAATAAAAATGGGAATAAATGGCCATCTAAAAAGAGCTCTCAAGAGCTGGTATTAAGAATGAGGGCATACACAGCATATATATTTGTAGACAAGAAGAGAGCATTCCTGCTAAAGAGTACAGTTTCTAAGCATCTCTACAGCAATGAGAGGGTTTCCTGAGCCCGTAACTGTCTGAGTTAATGATCACGTTGTGTACATACAGAGGCTGAGGTCAGGCGTTCAAACCTAAGTGTTTGCACTGGCTTTTAAATTGATATCTTTGTTACAAGCTGTGTTGTGTGCAATCTCTTCCCTTTATGAAGATTGAGTTGGGTTGGATGCCCAATCCAGTAATGAATATGAATTGTCATGCCATCTTCCAGGCCTAGTGCATCATATGAGGAAAGAGTCTGTGAATTCAGTTATTCTGTGCAATTCCTGCTCAAGGAGAGGTCCAGATTTTTTTGTGTGAATTACTAGACATGGGATATGTCCTGTATATTTACAAACACTTACTTCAATCCTTTCTGTAACATTTTTTTTTTTCAGATTCTGAAAAACTGTATTTTTTAATTTTTTAATTTTTATGGTTACTCACCTGAATTTGATAAGCTTAACCAAATTAAACCAACGCAATGATACTTTCCCTGTTATATATGCTGTCTGAACCAATAGCTTTAGGAGATGTGCCCCTAAGTGGTGTATTAGCTCTGAAATCTACAGCAGCGTTTTCACTGTCAGCATCATCTTACTCTTGGCTTTTTCTACAGAAGCATCTGATCAGTGGTTTTCCCACAGTCTCGCTACCACCTCTCAAACCTGGAGCCCTGAAGTTGAGCACTTTTTCCTAGTTCAGCTAAAACTGTCTCAGAGTTCACAAGGTCTCCCCTACAGGGACAATTACCGTATTGGCAACACTTTCTACAGGGTCTGCTGTTGAAACAAAGAAAAAGCAAAGTGGATTGCTACTATCAATTAATTCCTCCTACAAAATTAATTGCTGTGAAATATAATTTTATTCCGTTTATTTCCTTGTCCAGATATGTTTGGACAGATGCCCTGCTTTGTCTCTTGAAACCTGAAAAGCTAATAAAAAATATTAAATTATGCACTAAGAACAGGCAGTTAATAAAGCAGATGCCAGTGGTGTTGGTTGAGGCAAGCTACAGGAAAGTACTGGTACAGAAGGGAGACTGCCTGCTGTAGATTATTTTTTTCCCAAAACTTGAACAAATGAATGGAAGTACCTGAGAAAGAAACTTTACTAAAAAGTTAGCCATGACATTATACAGAGGTTGGAAGTATTCTTTGATGGTTAATTGAGGGATGTATCTGCATACGATAAGGTTTAAATTGAGGTTCTATACAATTACTTTTTACAGGTTCGGTATGTGAAGAACATATTGCCTGTTTCCTCAAAGTTAACTCCAAGCTGACTTCTCACTGCAAATGGACAGCTTGTCAAAGATGAGGCTAGGTGGAGCAACTTCTTACTGTCTCAACTATGGAAGGCCAACTTTGTGCTAATGTGGAGATTTCTGTGGTAAAACCTCCAGGAGCAAGTCCTCCATCCTTCATTGCTTTGCTGAAGGTATACCGAGAACTTCTGGTCAGTAGAATCCGAAACACGCAGTGTTTGATTGACAACTTGATTAAGAATGACTACTTCTCCACTGAAGATGCAGAGATTGTTGTCCATTTTCCAACTCAAGCAGATAAGGTATTCTTTTTATTTCCTTAGCCAGCGTAAACTTTTTGTTACTTTCAATTTATCACTGGGGTTTATGGGCTTTATCTGGCAATTTTATGTCTAGTGTCTCTTCTAATCTTTGTTGTTTTGGAATTTTCCTATCCTGTTCCTTCTGGACAAGTGTCTCCTGCACATCTCTTCCCAGCATGGCTGGCACTGCTTGTAATGACCCTTGGCAGCTGTAAGAACAATCAGGGTGATAATTGCTGTTCTGTCCTCCCCAGCTGCAGCTTTGTCCTCTGATAAGGAGGTGACCACAGTGGCTGTTAGAGTGCAGCTTGCTACACAAAAGCCTGTGCTATTGTGCAGAGTCTTGCAAGGAAAATCTACTTCAGGATGCTGTGGGACAGATCATCCTGCTTTAGAGGAGGAGAGACAGAAATTAAATACCAATTTAGAAGTTAATGATTGTGCGTTGTCCATGTGCACACCTTTCTTTCTCTTTAAAGACCTATATAGACTGTAAATGGAAAATTGGTAAATCCTAACATATTGGGGGTTTGATTCCTCTGTGGACATCAGTAGCAAAAATTATTTCCTGGTCTTTTGATAGGATGAAATCGTCACACATACACAGTTATCTCTGCATCACAACTTAAAACAAACTCCCGACCTATTTCCAGTCATGCAGCTTCAGAGTAGCGTTGCAGTTAGAGGCAGGCAAACCATAAAAAAATCAGGGACCTTGGACTTCACTAACAGTGCAGATTTTCATAAAATAGCAATTCTTGCTGGCAAGTTGAAATGGTAACACAGTGCTCGCTCTGTGCATAGGGTGAAAGCTGAATAAATGCATGCTCTACGATCATCTCCATTTCTTATTGTCCAGCATAATACACATGAGCTGAGGGGGAGGCTGTGCATCAGGAGTCTAAGCAGAGACAGGGAGCAGGCCACAATAGTAAGTGAATTGAACTCTGTGGGAGCTTTTCTGGAAGGCATAAAATTGCTTTTTAGAGCATAAAAAATGTCAAAAAATACCATGCTTTTGCTGTGCTGTACATACCTCATACCGCTTTAAGCTCACTACAGTCTCTAGAAACCTTTGTCTGGTTTAGAACTGAATTCTTCATTCATTTTCAGCAAGAGAAGAATTCAGACATTCAAAACGGGCCCCCAAATGATTGCTCTGTTTTGCAGAGGGTTTTATACTAGGGTTGCCCTGTACTGGTTGCACAGAGATCAGATTCTGCCTTGCCTTTAGAGGTAGTGCTTAGTCTTGAACTGCCTGCTAGCCATTATTTTTAGGAACAGTTGCAGGCAGCAAGTCCGTTGTTCAGAGGAAGCCTGCAGAATTGAGTTGCTGTGTTAAAAAGAAGAGTTGTAGGGTTTTGGATCTGTATTAAGATCCAGAGAGAGATTCTACCTACCCCACTCTGCGTCTGGCTGGATCCTGAGGTAAATCTAAATGTGACTGGAATATTTACAAACCAGAGAGTGAATTTAGGGCACTGAGAAACCACCCCTTTCTTTTTTATTTTAACTATCATGGGATTTCAAATATACAACCTAAGCAGGCTGAGGAAATCCTTTGGGTTCCCTATTGAGGAGCAGTATTTATCCATTTTTTTTCTGGTTAGTGTACATTTTAGCTACAAGTTCAGACCTTAACTTGCAGATCAACCTTTCTTGCAACATACAAAGTCAGTTTTGTGGTGGTTCAAATTCGGAGCTAGATTTTGGATTCAAATTTTTGAAGCACCAGTTTTGATTTTGGTGCCCAGTTCTAGTGCAAAAAAGATCCTAAAGTGGTCTCCAAGTATAACTGTGGTAAAATGCTGTGCCTCAATGATCTTTCACATGGTGTTTTTTCAGGTTCGCAAAATTCTAGACTTGGTTCAGAGCAAGGGAGAAGAAGTCTCAGAATATTTCATCCGTGTCCTGCAGAAAGTCACTGATGCTTACTACGAACTTCAGCCTTGGCTGGATGAAATAGGTTACGAGCCTTCAGAGAATATTCGTAGTAAACCTGTGGTAAATACAGATCCAGGTAAGGTCATGCATCTATATTCCTTTCCTTAGAACTACCCTGCTGTGTAGGAAGCTCGAACCAGGTGATGTAGGAGTAAGAGAGTCTAGGCAGGCCCAGCCAGGGAAAATAAATGTGCGCATGCTGTGCTTGATAGCAGTGGCAGCCAGATAATTAAAAGGCACACCGTGTAACGCAACAGTCATGTTGATATATTACATCCTGTTGTGCTAACGTCAAGCTCTTTCTGCGTTTTGTTTGTGGATACGTAGCATAATGGCATAACCGCCTTGTGCCAGCCCTTGTATCTTCTAGGCTTCTGCTACAATTTATTAGCCACGCTGTGATGTTTGGGCAATGGAATATCCAGTATTTCATGATGAGGACAGTCAGGCAATGAGGCAGGTTGCCCAGAGAGACACTGCAGTCTCCATACTTGGAGGTTTTCAAGATCCAACTAGATAAAGCCCTGAGTAGCCTCACCTGATCTCATAAATGACCCTGTTCTGAGGGAGGTTGGACTAAAGACCTTCTAAAGTCCCTTCCAACCTGAATTATTCTGTGATCCTAAAACATGAGTTGTACCAAAAGTCGAAGTATTGCAGAAATAAATGTTTTCCTCTTGAAAAGTTTTTTCATACTATACAAATACAAGAATGACTTTGCCCCTATCTGAAGTTGTTTCTGTTGCAATAAAAGCACAAGCCAACATTGCACAATAACTGAGACCTTAAAAGAATAATTTGAGGTGCCTAGCATTCTAGGCATTAAAATGTCTTCTATTTACGATAACAAAAATTACTGAACAAGTTAAGAAAGAATAACAGCCTACCTGATAGAAATTGCAGCTAGAATATAAATATAGTGAAAAGGCAGATGCCAAAGCTAATCAGTGACCACCAATCCCCACCTTTGCCGAGAGTAAAACAGTCTTTAATGAAAGTCTGGGGCTTGGCTTTGAGTCTCAGATGAAAGACAGCAGCCCCTTAAAGCAATGCAATGTCAGTACCTGCTTTGGGGAAATGGCAGCTCACATGTTATCTCTTTCATTAGCACTTGAATTTCCCAGAGAGTGATGATGGCATCACAAATAAATAGAAGTAATCTGCCAAAGAACCAATTTTACATAAGAATTTTTTTAGTTTATTACCTTGTCTTAGTTCCCAAAGAGCTGCGTTATTGTATACATTTATACTTTTTCATAATAGTCTCTTTAATAATAGTTTGCTGTCCTTTTAGTTAGCAGGTATTGCCAGAAACTCCGATATGAACTGGGACGGGACTCCAAGTTTGTTATGTCCTACGCTCAGAGGGAGGAGATGCTGCTTGAAGAAATCTACTCCAACAGTATTATGGAGCTGGTCAGTTTTAACAATGAGAGTCTAGGCAAAGTGTCTCAATTAGAAGCCCTTTTTGATGATGCAGTTGGGCTAATTAATGAAGATGGAGAGACTATTTATGTCTTTGGTGATGCAGGAATTGGAAAATCCATCTTGCTGCAAAAGATACAAAGTCTTTGGGCCAGAAAAGAATTGGACATAGGGGCCAAATTTTTCTTCCGTTTCCGATGTAGGATGTTTAGTTGCTTTAAGGAAGATGAAGCCATATGTTTGAAAGATCTACTCTTCAAATACAATTGCTACCCAGACCACGACCCCGCAGAGGTGTTCCATCACATCTTGCAATTCCCTCATACAGTTCTTTTTACATTTGATGGCTTCGATGAGATCTATTCTAACTTTGATCTCAGTAGTGTTCCTGAGATGTGTTCGCCCAATGAAGCCATCCACCCGCTGGTGCTGCTGGTAAGTCTTCTCAGAGGAAAGCTTCTTAAGGGATCCAAGAAAATTCTTACAGCAAGGACAGGAACTGAGATCCAAAGAAACATCATTAGAAAGAAAGTGTTGCTCCGTGGTTTCTCCAGCAATAACCTGAAGGAATACACTGCCATGTTTTTCAAAGATGAGGGGCAACGAACACTGGTGTTGAACCAGTTGGAAGCAAACCCCAATCTCTGCAGTTTATGTTCAGTGCCTTTATTTTGTTGGATTATCTTTAAATGCTATGAACACTTTCATTCCATGTCTGACAGCCACGAGCTTCCAGACTGTTCTGTTACATTGACAGATGTATTTTTGCTCATGATTGAAGTCCATCTGAACCGATCTCTGAAAACAAGTTTGCTGAAGAATAACACCAGGAGCCAGGCAGAGATGCTCAAATCAAGAAAGGAAACTCTTCTGGCTTTGGGTAAAATGGCATACAAAGGGATGGAGAACTCTTTCTTTATCTTTGAGCAGGAGGAGGTCTCATCAGCGAACATCTCTGAAGAAGATTTGCAATTGGGATTTCTCAGGACGGTTAAAGGTTATAGTGGTTGTGACAATCAGTCCACTTACGAGTTCTTGCACTTAACCCTTCAGTCTTTTTTCACAGCTTTGTTCCTGGTTATTGAAGAGAAAGTGGGTGCCAAGGAGCTACTTCAGTTTTTCAATGAATGTTCTTCCACTGAAATTGCCCAGCCTACTTGCCTTCGTATTCCTTGGTTAAAGAAACAACTAGCAGGGGAGGATCCTTTCCGAAATAACGAACACTTTCATTTTACCAACCTGTTTCTCTGTGGCCTGCTTTCTAGATCCAAGCAGAAGCTTTTCAGACATTTAGTTTTGCCTGCAGTCATTAAAAGGAAAAGAAAGACGCTCGTCACATACCTCGGGGAGAGCATGAAATCCCATCTGAAAGGCCTCACTCGGTCCAGACTTCCAAACTACAATCAAATCCAGGTCCAGCCCAACTTTGTTTGGATGCTGAGGTGCCTTTACGAGACCCAGAGTGAGAAAGTGGGGAAATTGGCTGCCAAACGCATGCACGCCAATTACCTCAAGCTCACGTACTGCAATGCCTACTCTGCTGACTGCAGTGCTATTTCCTTTGTTATGCATCACTTTCAAAAGCGCCTGGCTCTGGATTTGGACAACAACAATATCAATGACTATGGAGTAAAACAGCTGCTACCTTGTTTCAGCAAGCTTGCGGTGATCAGGTAGGAGTCTGTGCAAGCAGATCCTTGCTTATCCTTGGTTTATTCCACAAACTGCTGGGCTGGAGGAATTTATCTTGAAAGTGGAGAAAGATAAGGATTCTTACTGCTGCTGGAAATTAGCTTCAGATCTTCTGAAATCTTTGTCCAGCCAGTCACAGGAGACAAGCTGTGAATTTGGAAACCCAAATGGAAAAGGTGATAAGAAGTCCTTAGAAGCCAGGACTGTTTAAACCTGCAGGTTTAGTTAGCTCAGTCTCAGACTCCGTGGTCTTGAAAGAGGATTTTTATGGTAGAAAGTGCTTAAGGGAAAAGAAAGGAAACAAAAGTGTTTCCTCCATTATCTGAAGACTGCCTGAGCTTATCTGTGCCCTTGGTCATATGGGATAAGAGAGGATCTACTATTCACAATAACCCATGATCAAAAGCTCTGGATTTCTTGCTTTTACATCCTGCCAAGATGTCTGGCTTTTGCAGAACAAAAGCTAACGCATAGTACTCCATGAAAGGATGTAGTTGAAGACTTTAGATGTGGTGTTTCCTTGAGGTGATGTGGAGGGAGGACGTGTGTGATCAGGAAGAACTACCTCCACCCCTAACATCACAGGCCAGATTGTTCCACCTCCAGTCCTTTAAGTTGTACTATGTAGCTACACCTTATTTGTCCAAACATTAAGGTGCAGAAAAACAGGAACTTCAAATATGTCTTTTTTAAAGCTCCTTCAGCCTCATGAGAATTTTTTTTTATAAATGGATTTATTCCTTCAGGTTGGCTGTGCTCTGCCTTGTTTTACTCTAGGACTAAATCAAAGCAAGTGTCACTTGTTTTTTCCACTTAGTTGCAAATCAACTGACCTTCCAATAGAAAGCAATAAAGAAACTTGGAGGGGAAATGCATAAGTATATAAGACAAAGCAAAGAAGAAAAGGAAACACTTTGATTCTTTATCCCTATCATATGATCATGCCAGCGTTAAGCATGCCAGTGTGACCTTAACACCATCCCCAGCACCAAACCAGTCTGTTAGGTTGCCTTTTTGTCCGTATGGCTCTTCTGATGTTAGGACTTTGATTTCTAATGACCAATTTCTGCAGGGCAGGAAATGTTGTTTCTAACCGCGTAACCGTCCCTTTCAAAGAAGCAGGCTGTTCTGAGCTGTAGAAATTGGCTCTGATTTCTCGTGTGTGCTAGTCCTTTCCAAAGTGACCAAGTCACTAACGAGCAAGAGCCAGGGAGGCTGTTGGTGATAAGGGACCCTCAGCTGTGAATATGCAGCTTCAGAGTTTGTGTAGAAGCCAAAGCTGGTCAAAATGTTTTCATGGGGACAGCTTTATCCAGAAAATGGGATTAATCAGAACTGGAATGCTTCATGAAAACCTGTCCGTTTGGGCAAGGTCAAAAAGCTTGAGAAGTTTAATAAATAAAACCCAAAAAAAGACGATGACCAAAAAACCAACCCCACAAAGAACTGTAAAAAGAAGTATTTTTATTCTGTGAATGACTGATGTTGATTTGTTTCATGTCTAGTTGGGACAATAAAATTATAAACATCTAGCACACTCGTGGGACTGCAGTTGTATTTCCTGGCCAGGGCTTTTCACAACCTTTATTCAGTGGAGCCTGAATGTGTTGTGACTTTGGAGATGCCTGGCTTTCACTAGGTACTCAGAGAGAAGGTTGCAATAGTAGAAGTTTAGAAAGCTTGCTTTTGGTAGGGTGTCAAGCAGAATTTCTTCCTGCAATCACAGTAAGCTGAGGAGGAGGATGAGGTGTTTGTGTCTGGTTTCTGACTTACATTTTATTGGTTTTAGTTCTTTGGACAGCTTCCAGAGCATTACCTTGGAGATTCCGGGCTTTTGTTTTCTGTTGTTTTTGACGTAAGCCATATGAAATTGAGCTCACATTTGCCTTAATGGCTTTTAATATGTGACATGTTAAAATATCAGAGGAAAATGCATAGACCTCCAGTCATTCGTTAACTCATGGGCAATGAACACTTGTAATCTGTATTGATTCAGACTTTCTTTTCCTTCATTTCATTCCAGGCTCAGTGTAAATCAGGTCACAGATCACGGAGTGAGGATCTTGTATGAAGAACTCTCCAAGTACCAAATTGTGACTTTCTTGGGGTATGTACCAATTGGGAGCAAAAGATTGGGTATTTATACTAGAAAATAAAACAATGATCCTGACAGTACTGACGCAGCACAGGTGGGGTGGAAACCACAGTTACCCCATCATTTACTGAATATAAGCAAAGCAGCATTTTGTGTCAGAAATTATTCAGCTGCCGCTCTGTCACAGTTCACTGGGAAAGGACCACAGCCTCCTCTCCCATGGCACTGCCTCACAGGGTGGCCCCCACTGACATCAAGCCTCCTGTTTTCTCTGCTGTAAACTGATTTATTTTAACTATGCAAAGCAAATGCAGCTTGATAGAGACTAGTATCAGAAACATACAGTTTCAAGCGTTACATTCATGCTACCAATTTCTTTAAGACTTTAGTTAGTTCTTAATCGAGTTGAAGCTGGAAGGCATGTTAGCTCTGACTTCCTGCTCTTGGTTAAGTAGCTATATAAAAATGACTTTTTGAGAAGTGAACATGAATACCAAGAGTCATTTCCTTCCTCCGGTGCCCTAATGTAAGTACATCTGCTCAGGTATCTGATCTTCAGTAATATTTGCAAGGGGATTTGATGACTTTTAAAAGATCAAAAAGATGTTCTTCTGGTGTTTTCTGACTTCTCTTCTGGCAATATTATTTCTGTAATAACTGAGGAATAAAGAGAAGCTTTGTTTGCTTTAGGAGAGCATATATTAAAAAAATCATATCAATATTTTCCCATGATTTACAGTCTCGTCTCTTTGTATTTTATATCTAGCCCTTCACAATATGAATTGTGTATCAAAATAGAAATAATACAAGCAACTGTGAATGTGTATAAAGCCATGCAAATAAGATAGATGTGATATGTGCATTATAAAACATTCAGGTTGTAAATAGTAAAGTAACAGCAGGAATAACCTCTTTTTACCAATGTTATTTTTCTTTAAGCTTATACAACAATCAAATCACTGATGTCGGAGCCAAATATGTTGCAAAACTAATTGAAGAGTGTTCAAGCCTTGAATACGTCAAGTATGTGGGATTTTTTTTTTCCTTTTTACAGTATTCTAATTAAGGTACAGCAACTTGAAATGGGAGGGAGAGTGAAAAAAAGAGAAAAAATGTGTTTAAAATATAACTTAGGTTGCAATTGTATATTCTTTTACATAGTCTAGCGGCAAATGGCAGCAAGTGAAACTCTTGAATCCATAGTCTTTGCTGGAATATAGCAGTAAGCAAAAGGACAGCATGAGACCTGTTCTTTACCTAAATCCAGTCTGAGCATCTGAGCGAGGCGTAAGCGGTGCATGAACCGTGCTGCTGCTTGCAATAGGTGAATTCACTTGGATTTAGAACCAAGCTTCTTTGTATCTTGTCTCTTATGGGCCATTGGAGTCAGGCTGTGCTGATGTCATACCCCAATTCTGGAATTCCCCAAATTCACTTGGTGTGTTGTTCCCTTTAATTCCTGGAACTTCCCTAGATAAGAGTGCCTGGCCATGCACAACACTGGTTTGACATAAAGGTAGATCATTAACCAGTGGTTTCATTGTGACCATAGCAGAAAATAGAGGTAACTACAGCGATGTCAGCTGCTGGTATCAATGTAGCAACCAGCAGCCAGGGACTCTTGGGTTCTGATCCTTGTTCTACCACTAACTTGCTCTGAAACACACTTGCTCACAAACGCCACTAGCCACATCCTTCCCACTTAAAATATTTGTAGTTTTGAAACCCAAAAGCACTCTGGTTCTTTCACTGCTTTGACACAGTGCTTTGCTTATTTAATCTAACTTTTACAAAAAAGTCTGTTGGAAGATGGTTACTTTCAGGCTGCATAGTAACCCCACAGATTATTTTGAGATAGAGTGCATATTCACGTGCCTGAAGTCAGTCAAACAAGCCAGTTTTACTTATGTAAATGTAGTGGGTTGAGGGGGGTGGTTGGTTTTGATTTGTTCTTTACATCATTGTATATGCAATTGAGATTTATCTCTTCCTTGAACTCCAGCCATTTGATATCCCCATGTAGGTCAAAAAAATAAAAGGTCTTCTGTAGAGGGCTAGCCAGAGACACTTGCTGCTGCACTGACCTATGCCACTACCTATAGCCTATGCTCAGAACAGAAAGACTTGAAATTCTTACAATCTGTGCTTATCAGCTGCAATCTCCTCTGGAGCCACACAGCCAAGAAATAATCTGTTCCCTGTGGCATCACGAAACAGGCTGCATGTAATTCAGGTACTCTGTAGCAGCTGCTAGTATTATGAACTATATTTAAAACTAGGCAGGGGTCCTTGTCTTGAGGATCAGTTCCTAAAGTCTGTTTCTGACATACTGAGCACCAAAAACAGACGCTACAGTAATAATTTCAGTTTGGAGGGCTGACATGCAAAATACGTAAAAGATAACATAAAATGATGTCTTTTAAGCAAAGGTGAAATGCCTACGGTATTTTTTACTCTAGGTTAATCTTTGACAACTGTAGCTAGCCTCCAGAGTTAATTAGCCTTAAATACTTGTATTGCTTTCTGAGCTGGTGTTTTAATAGCTGTATTGTTTTAAGTGATATACCTCATCAATTCATGTATTTTGTGCAGAATAGGAGCAAACAAAATAACGAGCGAAGGAGGGAAGTGCCTTGCCCAGGCCATCCAGAAGAGCAAGACAATGTTTGAAATTGGGTAAGTTCAGTGCTAAGGAGCAGAGCTCAGGGCCCGGTCTTGCCAAGGCATCTGTAAATCTTTTTAGGATTCCTTCTTTTATTCTTACCTTCTTTCCTTCTGCCATTTCTCCCCACGGCGGCACTCGAACAAATTGGTGCAGAAGCACAGCCACACTTCTCACTCACGGTGGAAAGGAGGGCTGCTTTATCGTTCTCCAGTTCACATGGTGTTTGGTTTGGGGTTTTTTCCCTGTTCTGACAGAACCTTAAGGGAGAGACAAACTAAGAAGAGGACAGTATGTAAAGATAACCACTTTCCTTATGGCAACACAGCTGTTTGAGAGATATTTGGTCAGTTTTAAAAGTCTGGGTGGATTTATTACTATTGGCAGTGTACCTAGTTATTGAGTGTCATTGTTATAATTGTCAAACCTTCTGCATCGAGTCCTGATAAAGTTGCAAGCTTAGAGAATAAGAAGGAATTCCCATCATCCTTCTCAATAGTCTGTCCCAAACTGGAGAATCTGCTATTATTGGAGAGAGGTCTGAATATACTGTAGACCTTTAATCTCTGTCCTCTTTCTCGAGAGAGATGCTAGACTTGAGGGTTTGTTTGGTTTGGGGTTTTTTTCCCCTCTGGCAAGTCCCAGTTCTTTTTTCACTCTACAGGAGAACATTTTTCTCAGATACTAATACTCAAATACAAGGAATTTAAACCTCTGTTTGGCTGTTATGAATATCACAATAACCCTGAAATATGAAAATCAGATTTGAACAATCAGACTTTTGGCCTTTAAGTTTGTTATTCTACAGCATTTCACAGGTATAGTCAGCGACATGCATGCAAACTTCCATTGTTATGTAGCTGGGGCTGTTGTGCTGTACTTGCTGTAATTTCAGTTAAGGACTCCTATTTTCTCCTGTGGAGGAGAATAATCACTCCAAATGGATTTAGGATAGCTTGGACAGAAATGTTTAAACAGATATATTCAGCATTTACATAACAACCTGTATTGGGACTGAAGGACAAGGAAATTCTAGGGAACTTACTGGAAGTGGATGTGTTTAGATACCACAAAGCTCAATTGATTTTGAAAGAGCTGCCAACTAATTACCCATCAAGCTGAGTGTGGCTCTGAGTCATCTAGCCATGATCCTTGTAAAAAAAACTTTATACCTCAGCAGAGGTGCTTTCAAGCCTCATAATATATAGGGTGAATTTTCAAAGAGGTTGGTCTGCATAGAAAAGAGCCCAGATACTGCTATTAAATGTTGATCAAATCTCTGCAGCACATTACCTTCTCTTAACCCTTTGTGTCACCAAGGGTTGCTTTGCCATTGGAAGTACAAAGGTGTGGAAGAGCCCAGGGTCATACTGTCCCTGTGAGATTTTCATTTTCCTGCTGGCAGCTGGAGAGGATGTCTCACTCGGGTATAACGCTGAAGGAATTGTAACTGTTTTGCCAGACTATTCTGAAGGAGAAGGGCAGGTTGTAAACCAGTTCACTTCAGAAAGCCACCCATTTGGGTGTGGGTCCCTGTGCAGTTGTGCATCTGGGGAGCCTTTCCCAAGACCTGTCCTTTGCACTTTTGCACTAAAGGCTAGTCTGTGCCCAACAGGTAACAGGAAAACTGCAGCAGGAAAATGGGGAGGAAATGCTGAGCAGGGAAATTACAGGATTTAGGACTCAGTGTATTTCTCACAGCAGCTCACTGTACAGGATCACAAGAATCCTTTAACCCATCAGGGTACAGGGCTGTGGAGGGTTTGCCCAGCACAGCAAGGTGATCCCAAAAGCACCCCTGCTGCAGCAGACATCTCCTAGAGCTGCTTCTGTGCTGTGGCCTTAGGGTACCGGTGCGTCAGCAGAGGCTGGTGGTGTGGTGTGGTGTGCAGGGAGTGGAACGTGCCTGGCTCAGCAGGGAGGGTACCTGCCAGGTTTCTCAGAAGTCTGGAAGACCTTGAAGGAATAGGGGGCAATGGAGGGAAGAGAAAAAGGGAGAATGTAATGCTGAGGGACAGTAGGGCAGCACATCTGATATCTCCTGGTTTCCTCTCTTCATCAGGATGTGGGGTAATCAAGTTGGAGACGAAGGAGCAAAGGCGTTTGCAGAGGCCCTGAGGAACCACCCCAGATTAACAAATGTGAGGTAAAAGACCAGCAGAGCCAGGCAGCTTGGAGTAATGCTGGCTTTCCCATCGTGCTTTGAAGCAATGTCTCTTCCCACCAAGTGTTAGCTTGGAACGCCATCTGGTATTGCAGCCTTCGCTGTGTAACCAACGGGCTCCTGGTGCAAGCAAGAGGCCAGATTGAATCAAAAAGCCCTGTGCAGCCACTCAGCAAGTTAAAAATATTGCAGGGCTGGCATCTTTTCCTCTATCTGCACCTCCTCCCCTCATGCTGCACAGAGTTACTGGCATTTGTGAAAGCACATGGTCAGTGGGTACCATTTTGATCTGGGAGCACTAGCAGAAGGATGCACCAGCTGTCACAGAATCAGGCTCCCAGTGAGCCCAGTATTAACAGTTTCTGTTGCAAAGGTACAGCGGCTTTTACCAAAGTAATTTTTAGGCGATAAACTGTTTGGATAGGGACTGGGGTGCTCTTAAATTCATGCTCATCCTGTACTCCATTGGAGCTATGACACCACACATTCGGCGCTAATGAGATGTAGTTCTCACTGGAGTTCAGTGATTCATCTCTCACTACCCTTCTGGAAGCCCTAGCATGGGTGAAGCTGGTAGCACAGCTGGAGAGAAGCCCAGCAGTGTAAAACAGCCCATCCCTTGCCAGGCTTTCAGATGCGGGCGAGGGATGTAAAGATGTGCATTGTGGCTGCTGCTGCTGCTGTTTTCGTGTCCCTCCACACAGCTGTAGCACTGGGGCCGTTTTGTTCCTTTCGATTTGTCTCCCAGTGCCACTGGCCTCCACCGTGAGGGACCAGACAAGGCTCCTTGGTTTCCCCACAAGGTGGCACATGGCACTAGTTTCTTTAGAAATACTCGGGGAGTTTGGAGATCTCTGGAGAGCTTATTCCTGCCACTTCAGATCCAGGGATTTCAGAGTCGGTGTCTTGTCCTCCTTTCTGCCAGCAGATAGCCAAGGTTAAAAATTAAAAGCTGAACAGGTGCAGTGACCTAGATATACTTAAACGCTCTCTGAAATAGCCATCTTCCCATAATTGCAGAATCCATCCAGACGCATCAGACTTGAAAGAAAACATTTTGAACCTGAATCAGAGCTGAGGCATTCTCAGATGGGAACAAATATGCTGATGAATGTGTTTGCAAAAATAAGGAGTAACTGTGCTGGCTGAAGCTAGGTTTTGCTAGCACCTACGCAGGGTGAATCTGCTGTTCTGCAGTGTTCTTGCACTTGGGTTCGTTTCTTCCGCTGGTTAATCTTGCTTCATGATTTGAATTCATAGTAAGCACCAGTGGTAGCTTTATGTGAAGATTAGGGCAAGACAGTCCTTGCCACATCAGTTTACTTTAGGATATTCCCCACTTTTAGGCCCAGTGATGATGAATTAAGAATATCTAATTTCAGCTGAAGTGCCATTGCCCCACTTGATCTCTCTTTCTACTTTTTTTTGACACCTGATGCTATATTCAGGGTCTGGCCTGGCTTTTGAGGTGGGAAATGCTTTTTGAACTCTCAAAGTCTGGAGCATAACTTTAACTGGATGATTTGGCCAACATCTATTCAAAGAATGAAGGGCAGACTAAGAAATGTTTGTGGTTTGTAATGGAAAGCACGCATTCACAAACTCATCTGCCCATACACAACAGAAGGTGTTGCGTTTGGAAGCAGAATGAGATATTCAAGCACCTGAAGGACTTTAAAGGACAAAGTGCCCAATTTGTACAGGGACTTGGGATGACAAATGCATGTAAAAACCTGTGTACTGCTAAGCACAACTCTTAGTCCTTGTTAAAAGCCATGAGTCTCAGAATCACTGGGTGCAACTCTGCTGTCAGTCCCAAGAATACAACTGACTGACAGCAAACCTTATGGCCTGTATGATAGACCTGTGCTCAGGCTGTAGCCTGTGAACTGTTCTTACTTGTAAAAGTCATAAGGACTTACTGGTTTGCAAAGTATGTGAGCCTTTGAAACGCCCAAATACCAGGGTATTCACTAGTATTTGGCCATGGAATGGCCAAGTGATGCTGGCTGTTTCTTACACGTTTGTATCTTTACTTCACAGCCTCGCATTCAATGGCATCACGACAGAGGGAGGCAAAAGTATTGCTGAAGCTATGCAACACAACAACTCTGTGAAAATATTCTGGTAATTGACAGTGTGGTCTATTTCTCCTGATACTCTTTCTTCAGAGAAAGCTGCAGCCTAATTTCATTTCCTCCAATCTTATCACTTCCTCCTACTCTTCTTCCTCTCATCCCCTATGCAAGGTATCTTCACTACCAGCAAGCTGTAAGACAGTTTCCCTTTGGAAGAATGTGGTCATGAGTAACAGATCAACAGCAAGAGTCCTTCAAGAGTCCTTGCTTAGGACTCCAATATCCTGGTGTCATACTTCTCTCTGCTCCCTCCATCTTGCTTTTCCCATCTTCTCACACTTCAGTCATTTGAAGTCAAGTTCTTTGTCCTCATTTTTTGCACCTCTTCAGTGTTGTCTCTGCCTCTATTTTTTCTACCACACCTCATCCAGCTTTTAGAGACTAAAACATCATGAGAAAGTATCATTAGAAAATTGCTATGAGAAATAAAGATCTTATACTCTTTTTTCTCTTACCTCCAGGGCTTCTCTTCAGTATCTCTTTGTGTCCAGCCTTTAGAAATTGCTCAGGGCAGAAACAGCACCATCCCCCTTGGGCTGTCTAAAGCTAAGTCACAGACAAGCTAGAAAAAAGGGGGCTGAAAAATAATGATAGCATCCTAAGTGAATGTTTTCTCTCCCACTTAGGCTGACTAAAAATGAGCTGGATGATGAGGCAGCAATGAGTTTTGCAGAGATGCTGAAGGTCAACAAGAAACTGGTGCATTTATGGTGAGTAACATTCCACAGAGGGACAGGCTCTTTGGCAGTCACTGCATTAAAGCTTCACCTTCCAAGTCTATGTAGGTCACAGTAAGCTTTCTGTGCATGGTCTGGATGCAGCTGACTGGTTGTAGACAGTTCTAATGGAAAGTTAATAAAGCTGCTGTCTAGCATTTTGAACCTGCTTTCATGCAGGGAGGAGTTTAAGCTGGTCATGAGTCCTGGTAACTTTCGAACTACTAATTGATGTAATCTCTCCTTAGGGAAACAGTACTGGCCTCAAACACAAAAGTTTCAAAAAAATACTACAAGCAGACAGCTAGAATAGAATATCCTTATTACGATTCTTACTATTTATTGTCATGCTGTGCAAGTAGCAAGCTCAACTCTTACTCTTCAACCGAGAACCTACATGACAGCTACTTAAAAACATGTCCCATTTGCCTGATGTTTTCTTCTAGGACTAGCACTTCCACTCATGCAAGACACTCACCTATAAGACACAAATCCCCAGGAAACCAGCGATTATTTCTAGCAAGCGCAGAGAGACTTGTTAAACTTCTAAGAAAACACAGCATTGGCTGTTCTAATCCAGAGGTTCACAAGAATTTATCCATGGGCGGGGTTGGTCAGAAACAAATGGCCAACCATTCATTCCAAGTGATCAAGAGAACGTAATAAACGGAGTCCCTTTACAAGCTTTAGAAAGACTTCACCTACCACACTGTAGCGTTCCCTGTCTTCATCCTAGTTCCCGCCTCTTAGGAAGCGTCCTGGTTGTCAGAGGTGCCAAGTACTTGTAGCTTCTTTTGAAAGCAGTAGAAGCTCCGGTGCCCATCACCCTGAAAATAAAAAGGGAGAGGGAAGGTTTGATTTCTTTGTGCACAGCTGCAGATATGCTTCACCGGCTCTTTGGTTTGAATTCATAATACAACTTACCCCATCCAAAGCAGGCGTAGTAATCTAGATAGATGTCTTTACCATGGCTCAGTGTTGTCTAAGGGTTTCTGCCAGTAGACAAATGTATATCCTACTTTGTTGGTCATACCAGTAGATACCTCCAAAATGTAGTGACCTGTATAGATAGCTGAACTTGAGGCAGAATTAAAGTGTTTTTCCAGCAGCTGAAAGAATCTACTGGATCCCTCTGCATTTTAATTAATTTACCAAGTGTAGAAAGTCCTTCAACAGGAATGCCTCCCTCCTTCCTCCCCTCCCTCCCTAAGAGATTGTTCAGTTCATTCCACCTTTCAGCTTCATCCTGAATCCTGTGGGATTCATGCAGCCAGTCACTGGAATGGTACAGCTGTGGGGCACACCATGGTAGACTGAAAAGTAAGTATTGAATTAGGCTAGGCTGATGGGTATTTTTATGCTCCTGCAGATGAGGGGACTTTGTTAATTTTTAGCTATAGGTATGGTCTACGGTGGTTAATAAGAGTTACCAACTGCTTCACCAGTTGTGCTACTTGAGGATCTTTTGCATCGTTTTTTTCCCTCAGCTCAGGTGAGACCTGTTATAGCTGCCAAGGTGGCTTCACTGGGACTCGCACCTGCTCATACTAGAGTCAAATTCAATGTCTTATTTTTCAAAGATCTTGCTGGTCTGATAAACAATACAGGAGGATTTGGCAACCTCTAGATCATACCTGCTAAAACACTAAGCCTACACAGATTCTGTGCTCAGAATTTTCTGTACATTACTTAAAAATGTCTCAGAGTGTTCTTAGTAAGAAAACAACACTAAGAGGTTGGTCTGTCTCAAAGAGTCCAGATATCACAGTCCCATAGTGGTAGTAAACAGTTCTGAGCAGAAATTTGTCAGCTGCGTTACTAAGCTCAGTATCTCCAGAATGCAACCACATGCAAGATTAAAAGGAAAAGACTGACACTGCTCTGTTTCTGAGAGTGCATGTGGGGCATTTGACCAATACCATGTACCATCCTTGCAGATAGAAATCACAACCATCTTCTTGGGGCAAACAGACAGCTTTGCTCCTTGACATCAAGCTGAGCGTAGGTTGTGCACGTGCTGTAAATTAGTTTGACATGAAGTGCTTTCTTTTCAGGCTTATCCAGAACAAAATTACAGCCAAAGGGGTGAAGTACCTCAGCGAAGCTCTCAAGGAGAACACAGCTATTAAAGAAGTCTGGTAAAGATCCCTTCCTCAAAGGCTCACTTTGTAAACTTTCTTTCCCCTTAAAATGCTCCTGGCATTACTACTTTCCAGCCTAAAAAATTCAGAGCAAGTTTCTGTGAGGCAGGGGTTGGAGTTCCAGCTGTGGGTTTCAAATAGGTAAAAAGCCTCTGCCATTGAATGTCACACACTTATGTTAGTTCATGTCTCTCTGTACCCCCGATTCACAGAACATGTGTGTTTGCAGAATTTGGGCCTAAATCTATAGACCAAATTTTGCTGGTGCCTATTTATTTTTAAACTTCTGAACATGTTCATGCTTTTCAGGAGCTAAATCCCAACAAGCAGGACACGGTTACATTTAATTAGCATTACTAATTTGGTTCATAGAATTTGTGCTTGGATTTTCTTTGGGCAGTGCTCCAAACACGCTGAAAGTGCTAAGCTACAAGAAGATTAACTTTTTGTAAGATTTGCTTGTTTCACATTAGGTAGGCATCACATAGTCACACATGTGCATCGTAAGGCACAAAGCCAAATACCACATTCCTTCCTTCACCTCAGGGAGCTCAAGAGTCAATAGGACTGTGCTGGCTTTAGCACTGCTGCTGCTTTATTATTGAACATGAAATTTATTTTTAAATATATATATTTGTTTTAGTGAAAGGACACTGAATTCTTGCTTAGAAAGACGATGACTCACTGTCTGACTAGTGGGTTCCCTGGAGATGTGGAAGAGGTGCTTTTTTTCAAAGGCCACTGTCAGCTTTGGTCTACAGATGAGGCATCAAATCCCACTCGAATCATTCTGAATCTTCAGACCAAAATCTGTCTTTTGATTCTTGCCTGAATTTTCAGAGGTGTTCATTAACCCCAATAATTTTGTAAGTCTAAATTGCTTAAGAGATTTCAATGTTTCTGAAAGCTGCACTTACCAGGCTGCCCGTTTTCAGGGGTGTAAATATCAAGGTACGTTATGTAGCCAGACTTGAAAATTTTGCCATAAGTCGTTCCACATTAATAGTGCCTGAGGATTTAACAGAGTTTTCTTCCCATGTTGCCATAGAAGACGTAAAATGCTCTGAAGACTATTCAGATTTCTTTAAACCAGCCCACTGCCTGGCAAGAACCTTTGTCAGGTGTGTGCTGCTTGCTGAAATGCAAACAGCTGCGTATCCAACACCGATTTTAGGTCAGTGAAGTTTAGGTGTTAGTTCAGTTTTTATTTGGGAAGGAGTAGCCTTGTTCCTCGTACGCGCAGCGGGAAGAGCGGTGCCGTATGGAGCCCGCGGGGCTGAGGCCGGTTCCCGGCTGCGTGCCCTGGAGAAGCACCTCACTCACCCGGCATCACAAAGCTGGGATCTCTGCTCGAAAACCTTGGAAAAAATAAAAAGATGGGCAACAGTCACTACCCGACTTTCACATCCCCTCTTATTTTTTCCCCTCCAGTCTGAACGGGAACCTGATAAGCCAAGAAGAGGCCAAAGCTTTTGAAAATGAAGAAAGGATCATTTGCTTTTGAATGAGGACTTTCCCATTTTGACAAGCTTCGTGTTACAAAGGTTGCTCCTACACTTGGACCGCAGAGTTTATAGAGGCGTAAATCTGCAGTGCTCGTGGCAGGAGAGAGATACGTATGGACATGCTGCGTTCCCTCGGCTCCATCCCTTACCCTGCCTGTCACTCTTAATCCTTTTGGTGAGTGGGAAGTTGCCTGGGTAAATAATTCGTGTTTGTAGGGTGCTTTGAAGATGAAATGCAAAGTGTTAACAGACTGAACCCACTGGCAGGTGTATGCATTTTGATAACTGAGTTTAGATATCTTCTGTACACTGATGTAAATAATCTCTTAACTTATTTATATGCATAAATATACAAATATATATGCAAGAAAAGGTGCCAGATGCACAAACTCCACAAGCTCACAGTATTATATGCCTCAGAACTGAAAATCAACATCTGTAGCTTTACTGGAAGCATAATCACTCTATAATAGTTGCATGGTACCAACATTTTCAACATGAATACCTTTCCTCCTGCCTAGAAAATTTCTCCACTGACTGCAGGCAGCATTGTAGACACTGCTTTTTGCTTTTCTTTTTTGAGAAATGGATACATCAGGCTCAGATTACTTTCAATATTTTTTTCCATATTGAAGGCAATACATTTTCTTTTCTACAACCAGAAGTCCTTACTGGCGTCACTGTAAAAGCATAAAGCTGGCAGTAAAGCACTTCTGCTTAAAATTTCCTGAGGGCTGCATAGAAACTGCTACCTCCTGTTTTCACAGTGTTTGTTCTGGGGAGGGGGTCTGGAGCTAAATGTGAAATATTAATTAGCAGGCTGTTCATTGCCTTGGCTCTTGGCCTAGACACCGTGCTGATGCCAATACACCAGTATTAAGTTGCCGGGATTCACTGGGGGGAAAGGGCAATTGAAAATCAATTGCGTCAAGTAGAAATCCCTTCTCCCAGCAACACGTAAGCACAGGGAAGGATTGAGATTTGCTTGGAAAGCTTTTATTCTGTGCTTGAATTAGTGGAAAGAGCAAGGCAAGGGGCAGGTAGCAATGATAAAGACCAGCAAGAAAACGTTTTTCTCCCAAAATAATTAATGCTTAGGGAGTGTAACTTCAGATGCCCTTAAAAGAAACCAGTTTTCAAAGGACTGGGGTATTTGGTTGTATTTTTTGTGTGCAAATTAGTCACGCTTTATAAAGGTAAACTAAAAATCTACCCCACACTGTGTACAAGGAACCTAAAATGGAAAACCATGATCCATTTTTCCTTCCTTCCTTCTCCCGTGTTACCACCCCTCACCCCACAACTTTGAGAAACGATTCTCCAGTTGCTGACTAACCCGCAAAACCTTAGTCGGCTGGAAGAAGAGTCTCATTAAAATGCCAAACCAATGAGCCCTCCCCTTCTCATCTCCCAAATCTTCCCCATAAAGCAAAACGTGAAAAAAGGGCTTGCTTTGTAGGTCAGTTTTTCCGTTTCCTGCGCAGTAGCAGACCTTTCTCAGTCCCCAATTCTGTCTACTCCCCTCGGCTCCCTAACACATTTTAAAACACTCATAAAGCTTTTCACGTAACCCACAGTTTAAAAGAAAAAAAAAAGAAAAAGAAAAAGAGAGGAAAAGCAACTTAATGTTCATTATTTTTCAGTGGCTTTTCCTCCCTGTCCATGGTATGGGCACTGATTTTTCGCAGGGAGAGAGATGAGGCTTTTAGACGGTGCCAGAGGAAAGTCAGGTCGCTTGAATGATTTCTGCACCTGAGCCATTTGTTTACTGAAGCAAAAGGGCACACGGTTACAGATGAGCAGGATTTCAATTGTAAAAACATCTGCCAAAGCAAGGCCTTTAAAGACTTCTCAGTGACTTTAACAAATCACACCCACGTACCTTGTCAAAACGTTGTTCCTCTTTGGCCAGCCTGCCCTTACGGGGGGGAGGAGACGCTGGTGCAGACCAGAGGTGTCATCTGCCCGCGCTGGAGGGAAGCGTGCTCCCAGTTTGCCTCTAATCACTGAATTATTTGCTCATTTACCAAGTAGAAAATACAGTTCAAAATAGGAAATACAGGAGTGTTTGCGGGGCTGCAGCAGCGAAACGTGGTCCCAGAGTAAGGGGTGGCAGGATCATGCCCAGCTCCACCTCGGGCAGAGTTTTTGCAGTGATTAGGGTGCCAGGGACCGTGCCACTCACAGCCACTCAGTTCAGAGGTGACTTTGGGCTGCGAGCACTCGTTTGGCCTGGGCTGAAGGTCTGAGCACAGACTGGCTTTGACAAAACTGAGGGGTTTCACAGCATCCTGCTCCCAACTCAGGCAGGGCAGAGGGTCTGCTTCATCCAGGACATCACAGCTTCGGGAATCTGGTGCTGGGGAAACGGGTTGCTGCTCCGGGAGCAGCCGGAGTTCCCTTGTTCATGGAAAGCGTTTCAGGCTGCAGTTCTTTCTTCATAATCTCACTGGACTGTTCGTAGAGCGCATCAGAGCAACGCGTGCTTGCAGCAAGAGCCTTGTTTACTTTAATTCAGAGGCAACTGTAACTTCTTTAAGATTTGTTTGTAATTTGCTAAGACCTTCTCTGTATGCGGTGGCATGTTTTTTTCCACTTGTCCCCTGTGATAATAAACAGCTTTTTAAAGAACTTGAACAGGCAGCCTGACAAGTGCTTTGGCTTTGCTGAAGACTTGTCAAGTAGACACTTGGCCAGATGAAGATGGGACGGTGACAGCCTAACTCATCCTGGCTGCAGACAAGAGAGAGGAGCTGCCACAGCTGGAGAAGGGCGCTCACAGCTGCCGCTGGGACCACGAGGGACCTTTCCATCCCTGGATGCCAACCCAGTTATGGGCAGCGAGGGAAACGGTGATGGTGGCTCGGGGACACACTCTGCTGCCGTGCTCTCTGCGTTTCCACCCTCTGCTGGGGACAAAGGCTTGCTGGCTTGAGCTGCAACACTTGCATTTGGCTGGTGCAAACTGTGCTTGCTGGTCCTGCCAGAGAATACGGTGGCCCTCGAGAGAGCCCTGCTGCAACGCAGCGCTGTCCTGCTCCGGCCACACGCTGCCAGCTCTTCAGGAAAGGATGCTTTTCTGGGCCTGGTTCAGCGCTGCTGACGGTGTCAGCCCCGCATCCAGCCGTCAGACGCCAGCTCCAGACTGGCAGGGTGGTGCAAGGCTCTACAGCTTTTCCTCTTCAACCACAGCCAGCGCAGGACCCCGCTCCCTCCGTCCCGCGCTGCGGGAGCAGCACTGCTGCTGGAAGGCAGCGAGAGGCCCAGCCCTGCTTCCCTGCAGCTTCGCTCCGTTCCCTGACCTCGGTTTGGCTGGGGAGAACGGGAGCCTGTTGCAAAATTGTATAAATGGCCACCCTCGGGAGCAAAGGTACCCTGGTCAAAGTCAGCGAGGGACGGGTGCGCTGGGAGGCAGGAGAGGTCACTGCTGAGGCTGCTGGGTTTTCAGCTGATGGAACAAACAATCTTAGCAGCAAGAAGCTGCAGCTGCACACGGAGGACTTGCCTGTTGCTTCAGTAGGTAGAAACAAAATAGAATCAGGCCCTGCTGACACACAGCCCCCCCGCCAGCCCAGCGGGACCCACAAGGAAGGGACAGACACTTCCCTCGAGCTCAGCACCCTTCTTGGTCACTGACCATTTTGTGCGGCGCCGGCGAGCCCAGGTTTGAGCACCTTCGCTGAGAAAAGTCCTGCACTTCCCCAGTCCTGGCCCCCAGCACAGGCAGCTGGCCCACGGGGTGGCCACTGGTGGCACAGCCGATGGGCCGCTTCCAGCCCTGCAGCGAGCGGCTGTGCCCGAGAGCAAACCGGCCCCTTTGCTCCCGGAGGGAATGGAGTGGGAGCTCCAGAGCTCCAGCTCTAACAAACCCTTTGCAAACAACTAAATTATGCCCAACCGCTCGCGTCTGGAGATTCATCCCAACCACTGAAGGCAGCAACTTAATTAACTGCTTAAAGCCTCGCGAGCCAGGAGACTTAGACCTCCCGGGCCGGAGCAAATGAAGCTGTCAAGATTTCATGCTCCCGTTACCTGCCAGACTCTTTAATCCTGAGTTTAGCAGATGTTAATCCTGGCCCGGGTGACTTGTGAAGAGGAAAGCTGCTCCTTTGGAAGTGATCCGGGTCCGATGAGGCAGGGAGTGGGTGGGGAGTCCCCACCGGGACACAGGGGACACGGCCCCGTGGTGGCCATTCTCCTCGGTGACAAAGCCTGCCCCTGGCTTGGACAGAGGCTTTGGGTTTTCTTTTTCCTTCTGTTTGAAGCCGGCTTAAAGAAGCAACTAGGAGGGGAAGAGGGGGGGAAAAAAGTGTTTGTTAAAATTTAAACCCGTGTTGAGACAAAGAAACGCGTAACCAGGGCAAAAACAAAAAGCAGGGCAGGAGCTTGACACAAAACATGACTCAAAAGATAAAGGGCCAAACGCGGAGAGGCACCAGGCACCTGCAGCTTCCACCCGGCTCAGCTGAGGACCCGGCCCTGTGCTTCTAATATCTGCCTCCTCTTCGCTCTTACGCTCTTGCCTTTACGAGGAGTGAGTCATCTTGCGTCAACTGAGGATAGGCTTGATACAATTATTTATTTATGTCAAACCCTCCTCCCTGCCCCCACGCATCCCTGATCTCATCCCCCTCAGAAAACAGATGCTTTATTAAACAAGGGCTGGAAAACTCCACCTCACTTGGCTTTTGCTGAGGCTCCTTGTTGTCCAGTGGCCGGCTGGCGAGGAGATGGCGGGCACGGGCTGCGCAGGACCTTGCAAGTATGTCCTCTATGGCCTTGTTTGGCCTTTTGGAAACGGGCATCCCTCTCCCTGCAGGGTGGGATGGAGCTGGGCACCTCCTCAGCTAAACAAGTACGCCAGGAGATGGTCACAGAGACCAGCAGGCTCCAGCCTGAGCCCCCTGGGCACAGATATTGCATGGGTTTTGTAGCCTCAGAAGGAGCCTGAGAGCTTCCAGCACAGGGCACTCAAAAGCCAGGGGAGAAAATGCCCCCACTTAGCTCCAGCTGCTGCAGGTGTCTCTCCCCTCCCTCCCTGCTCTCCCTGCCACAGGCGGGATGTTTTGCTCCCCTTCCTGCTCAAAGCAATGCCGTGTCCAGAAGCGGACACGGAGCACTGTCTGTACCAAACAGCAGCAGTGGCAGCGGGGCCAGAGGCACACACACACACACACACACGTGCAGCATCACCTGGTTCACCCACCAGGGCAAGCAGCTTGGGCAGAGGCAGCATGTCCCACGTCCCAGATGTAGGCAGGAGGGCAGGACATGATGATACCAACAGAGGCCGCTAATTTAAATTCCACACATGAAATCCTGTACCTACTGAACTGGAATCGTTTCCAGCAGATTTTCCTGATGCGAAGCCAAACGCAGCTCTAACTAGTTATCAATTGCTTCCATAATGTGGCTTGAGACTGAGGAGAAAAATACAGGAATTACTGGCAGTGAGGAATTCAGGCTTCCCAGAAGGCGATCGGGGGCGGGGGGGGGAGAAATTACACTAGCAGGAGATACAAACACGTTTCTTGGTAATTACATCCAACTGTCTCTTGGTGCAGACTGTAATAATTCGTGCATTTAAACTATTGTCTCCCACAGAGAGAACTGCGAGGGTCACAACTGTTGCCGTGCTTCAACAAGGGGTTCAGCTGCCCCTCGCCACGCCAGAACCCCTCTCTCAAAAGCAGAGCAAGGAAGGATGGACACCCAGCCCTGGAGGAACCTGCGCCACAAATCCTTGCATCCCATCCCACCAGCAGCCCTTCCCAGCCTGCTGACAGACCGGGAGCAGCACCCGCTCGGGCTGGGATGCAGCACCCCAACACGAGGTGTTTCTAGCCTGGAGAGTGAGCTTTTCATTTCCCCCACCCACGCACTGTGGTTTCTCTCAGGGTGCCCACAGCTCCACCCCCAAGTACCACAGGGGACGGGGTGTAGAAGCACCCACTCCAGCACAGGTGGTGTGGAGGTGACCCGTTGGATTCGTTACCTGCAGCCGCTGCCCTGGACGCAGGTTTCCAGGCTGTCGCCGGGCTCTGGCCATGCCAGGGAACTCAACTGGAGAAGAATTTAATGCCCTCGGTGGCTCCAGGCAGAAATTCCCTCCTGCAAGCAACACGTCGCTGTAGGAGCTTGTTGTAGTAGCCTCCTCCCAGCTGTTTAGGGACAGACAGGAGAGTGCCGGTGACCATCAGGGACAAGGAAACGCACACGCTGTGCTGCGGGTACGCTGGCAGGGAATTAGTTTTAAAGAGGAAACTATGAAGCGTTTGGGGAGGAAGCTAGAGTGGTATTTGGGAAGAGGAAACTGAAGGAACAAGCAGTGTATTAAGCTAGCTCCGTGCTTTGATGGAGCTTCCCAGTCCCCAGGAGAGGGGAAAGGGCCGTTCCCCATCCCACCCCCCCTCCTCTTTTTTTGTTTTATAAACCACCCAGGAGTTTCCCACCTCCAGACCTGGCAGCTCTAATTTATGCCAACCCTGAAGGCCGTCATGTCTGCTGAAGATCACCAGAGGACACATCAACCAGAGACACCTCACCTCCAGCCACCCTGGCAAAACAGCAGCTACATCAGCTCCGCTCTGTCGAGACAGTCCTTGGCCAGGTGGATAAAAAGCCTGTCGCAGCCGCTTTGCGGGATCTGCCAAGAGGGGACGGGGCTCCAAGGGGGGCCAGAGGTGGCCCAGAGGGGCTACACTCCTTCCTGCCTGCAGGACCGGGTGGCTTTTCTAGCTGTGACTATTGCTTTTCCTTCCTCTGCTCCAGCTTGGCCTGCAGCACGGGCATAAAGCAGCTCTTGCCCCATAGCAATGCCTCTTTCACTAATACTTTAAAAAAAAAAATTGAAAAAAGAAAAAAATATCACCTGGAAGTGTGAAGAAAACTGTGCTTCAAAAGATTTATTACATATATTTGTACATATTTTACATGAATGGAATGTTAAACATACAACCTAAAAATCAATAAAAAAATATTTTCATTCATGATTATGTACTGGCAAACCACTGAAAAGAGTACCTTAGAACAACTTAAGTCAACTTGCAATCATACTGCTCAATTAAAAAAAAAAACAAACAAACATTTTACATTAGACATTGCAAATTACATTCCGATTTCTGCTCCGGGTAATGAAGGAAGACATCTTTGTCCATTACCACTGCACGTACGGGTGGCATCTCAGAAGCTAGCACGGAGTTCCCTCTAACTCGTTGTGGGCAGGGTTAGCTCTGTGGGACGAGGCGTATAGAAAAGGGGGATACACACTCTGTCCCTACAGGGCAGGCACCTGCCAAAGGGTAGGAAAGAGCCGGAATGAGATTCGCAATCAAGCGATAAGGTCAATGCTGGATCACCCCTCGCACAGCCCGATGCTGCAGCTTTTAAAATTAAGTAGTTCCTTAAAACATCCCCTCTACAGCTAAGCCACCTCCCTTCTTCCTTGAAAGTTACAGTGCTTTGGCAATATCAGCTAGGAGAGAATTCTTGACTGTACGATAACAGATACTTCAGCTTCATCTTAACACGCACAGGAAAAGCACAGAATCACACTTTGATGTCTCTTCCTGTTAGCATTTCACACCTTAAGAGCTTGTGACGAGTCATGTTGAGAAGTGTTTACTATTAAATATAACAAATTAGCAATAAAAGGGACAGATTTGAGAGAAAACAAGAGGAACGGGATTCAGCAACAGATTATGTACTTGCAACGTCGGGTTACTTACACTTGAATCTCTGCCAGAATCAAGCAAATCCTACTTATCATTGCAAAATCTTTGCCAAAGCACACCCAAGGGCAAAAGTCTCTCCAAACAAATATACATAGATTAAAAGCTGCCAGAAAGATCAGCTAGTGGGCTTGCTGCCTCCTACTTCTTGTACACTGGCAATTTATTAGATCAAAGGCAGAACCGAGTCCAACCTTTTTCAGGTGCACGATATTCCTACGACGGTTTTACCTGAGCGAGCCTTCAGCAACTAGTAATGCCCCACAGCAAGGTCATTTCACAGTTTATCCCATCATCAGCTCTGACGTACTTAATTGAGAAATGACTTTATAGAACCTGCTGTAGAGGCTCGGGAAGCCGGCCCAACTGAGTAGTAAGATAATGAAATGCAACTCCAGGGTAAGGACTGGTTTTGTTGTTTGGTTTTGTATGTTCCGCCCTTGCCCCTGCAACAGGCTAAAACATCTTCAGCCTGACTTTAGAACCAGGTTTCTTTATATGGAGAACCATCACAAAAGTTTGACACTTAGGAAACAAAAACTGGACACGGTTCTGTCATTAATTTTTCACACAGTATTTTGAAGGACAAGAAGTAGCATGAGGTGATGACACCGCTGCAGGAAATACACTCTGGGCTGGGTTGTATCAAAACCCCTAAACAAGCCCTCCTCTTCCAGCTACAACCTCTTATCTTACTTTTGCTGATGCCAATGGAAAGCCTGTCCAAAGATTGAGGGGATACGACCTAAAACGTATCTTGTCTTCAGCTAGGAAGAAGAGAAGATGATACTAAAATGACTCTTAAGCTTGGAAGGATGGAAAGCGAATCATAAAATAATAGCACTCATCAAAAAAAGAGAGAATCCTCCACTGGCAAAGGTGAGCAGCAGCTCTGCCATCCCAAGTACACGGTAGTCTCTTGCCAGGAAACTCCCAACTGTACAGGAAAATCAATAGGTACAAACCAGCAAAAGCAAATTTACACAGCTATATGCTCTTTCAATACCTAAAATTCACAGAAACTCAGAGAGATCTTGGCCTACATCAAAACCAACATACGCTTTGTTGCTGTTTGCATACAGATAGCAGTAAGATCCAAGTGTCACGTTCCCTGCTTTTGGTGGAACACAGAAGAAATGGAGCAAGTTTCTGAAGCCCTCACCTGGAAGAGGTGGCGTACTAAAAGCATCCATATGGACATCTTGTATATTAGACATTATCCAACCAGAAACACCAAAGATCCACAGTTCTGAATAAAAATTCTCTTTCCCACAGTTGCTGAGATTTTAGTCTTCTGGGAGGCAGTTTTACCAGCTCTCCAGCCTTTCAGCAAAGACTTAGTTAAAAAGCCAGTGCTCCTAGCACTAAGAACTAGGATAAATATAAAAATCTTAAGATTAAGTCATAAAACCCCTTTCACATCAGAAAGGGAGGGAGAGGGGGGAAAAAAGGTCACAAGTGTCCACTCAAGTCTTTGTACATTACCTACATTTTTTCCATTTCAAAATACTGCAGTACACTTACCCTTGAATATGAAAGTTAAATTGATTACAAATAAGACCATCTGTTTCACGCTTTATTCTTCCCAAAAATAAAATACCACAAATTTGCAGTGTGCTTCGTATTTTTGCTTTTACGTCCCACTGAACTCATCGCTGAATGTACACGTTGAAAGAAAATTAGCTACCTCCTTCAAAAAGAAAGTGTTATTCTAGATATACTGCCTTATCAGAGCCAGGACAACGGGTGCCCTGTGGTGACAAACAGCGTGGTTCTCTTGGTACTGTATGGAGTAGGGTTATATACCATCCAACTCATAGCCACCTCCACTATGAACTTCGAAACACAAGTTGCTACTCAAGATACATGGGTATGTTACAAGTTCAGAAAAATCTCACGTTTCAAGACAGTGTTGAGTCTACTCTTCCCCTTCTGGCAAGCAGCATGTGTATGGCAGACCTGAGTATGGGAATTATTTCACACCCTTTCATACTTAGGGAAGATATAGGCCAGATGACAGAAAATACTCTGAAACCACACAGAATTGGCAATCTCAACATATTTACAGGCAAAGAAGCATATCGCACCGTAATTTAAGTTATTGCTTCTTGTGGACAAGTGTGATATTCCTTGATAGACACACAGGACTTGTTTGGTGTTTATTTTTTCCCTTTCTGAAGCACAATGACTGAGGACCACTGTGAGGATGTTTTTAAAATGAAGGTGTTGCCTATGACTAGAGCTACGTCTACATCATGGTCATCGCCAACTGACCAACACAGCTTGGTGACAGAAAGCTCACGTAGGTGAATTTCCACAGGCGTTTTCAAACTCAAGTATCACTCTCATGCTTCCAGGGTCATTCTAGGCTTGGTTTTTATTACAGGTTTATTACAAAAAAACCCTCCTATAGTCTTTCAGAAGAGATTTGTGGATATCAAGAATGCCAAACTAAGATCTAAGGCTGATCTCCTATCAGTTCCTCAAATAATCCAAAGTGTCACTGCTCTACTGTGCTGATAGGAGCAGCAACACTCTCTTGCCTGCAAAACCGCGCATCGGTGCGACTGCTAGTGGCATGCTTTTCAAGCACTGGTCCTAAATGTAGGACAGCAGTGATAACTGCTGGCTCTTTATGCCAGCTACTTACATCTGAATGCAGAAAATTAAGGTTTTTGGAAAAAAACAGTAAATCAACTAGAAATATGAACTACCAAAACTGAGCTTAAGTTGTAAACAGATTTATGTTTATAATATTTACCTACTTAATCCCCAAGCCAAAGACTATCTATGACCTCGGAGCACAGGACACCAAAACACTTACCTAAGCCCTTTACACTATTACAGGTGAGTTTCTGTAGGCATGAAGCCAACAGTAAACATTAAATCAATGCAAATGCAAAAGCTTTACTTTCAGAAGATAGCAGGAATTTAAAATATTGGGAAAGTGGGCCTGCAGGCAACACCACTATTTGAGTATTACAGGTGCTGTAAAATTCCTCATCCCCTCCCTCCCCCCAATGAAAATACAAGGCAACACAAATATTCTCAGCTAAAAAGGAATCTGTACAGGGAACGACTGTACATTTGATGTGACTACAGAATTCAAAGTGTGATGAAATGCTTCTGCTCCCACTGAAAAAGAGAATACAACAGGGCCCCACAGCTACAGGTTCAGCTGAAACCAGTGATGCAAGCCCAAAAATGTAGAAACTGCACCAGTGACTAGAACAATTATCTAGTTTGGACTCCTTTAGATTTACAGCACAACAAAGGCATTTTACAGAGCAACATTCAAGAGCAAAAGTTAGCCAGGCAAGAATAGCTCTGCAAGCAGGATAGGAGAGTTTAGTAAGATGCACTGCACTTGTTCTCCAGATAGCAGCAGTTGCTCCTGTTCTTTGCCCTTTTTGATATGAATCACAGTAGCAACAGAGAGAAGTATGTACTTGAACAAAATAAGAATAGCAGAATTAATGTATGTACAAAAAAATGTTTGAGGTGTTGTGCAATTTATTTTAACTATTGAAATCTACTAAAAATGCTGTCGCTAATAAATATTCATAACTTCCCTGTACTGTGAAATTCAGAAACTAATAATTCTTGATATAAAAAGTATGCTTCTAAGCCCTGATAACTGTTCCAGTTTATTGTCTTTCTTTTTTTCCCTGTCCTTTTTTTTTTTTCTTTTTGGAACTGTGATACTATATGGGAACTAATACTCATCCACAGTTTTACTTGGTGTACCCCTCCAGAGACATCCTGTGTTTCATGGAGCCCTGGTTATACCAATATAATACAGTAAAATAATAATAAATTAAACAAATGTAGGTGCATTTTTTTAAAACAACAAACCACACCGTCAAATGCTGGTCTGCACACTAAGAGACCAAGGATTTAGATGTAAAGTACTACAGATCCTGCCATCAAAAAAACCCATTCAAACAAGGAAACAAAAATTTGCACGCAAGTGTTTTAAAAATTAAACACAAATTCCACCTCGATGTTATCTCACCCATGCCTATAAAAACCTCTTGCTATGCCCACATTTGCAGTTATTCATTTACACCTCAGGAGGCAGCCTGGAGATGAGAGTAGTACAATAAAATAATTACCTGAAACATTTTTAAAAAAATACCCGTTAAACAAATTACCTTAACTGGCAGCACTTAAAACTGGTAATTCTTCTTTTTTTCCTATTTAAAAAAAAGTTGCATAGCTGTAAGATTTTGCTTTGCTGCATTTTTTGTTGTTGTTGTTTTTACTCACAAGCAGTAAAAGAGAAGTTTTAGTTACTTAAATAGCAATACAGTGTGCAGATTTCAACAATCCCTATAGCTTGATCAATATAAATTAGTTACCTGTCTCGGTTTTACTCTTTGGACTGCATTGTGACAAAGGTTTAGTTACAAAGTTTTGAAATATAGTATTCCTATGCAGAGAAGTTTATGTTTTCTGTTCTTGAAAAAAGTGAAGAACATAAAACAGGCGTGAATTCAGTAAATTAAGGTCACACTGTTAGATTATATTTAGTTTGCCATTTACTCTTCCTTCAGCCAACGAGAAGGTGAAAACGTTCCCACTCAAAACCGGGGCCATCCTCCTGCAAGGGTCTCAGACAGCACGTATCGAACGTCTCCGCTTCCGCTCGAGGCGGTAGGAAACACGTCCAATAACTCGCTTCTTCACAGAACCAGAAGTTAGGCTGAAATTAGGAACTTTGGCCTTCAATACAAAAGTGTCAGTAACGTCTGTGGGGAGTCGATTGTTACAGAATGTGCAGCATTTTCAAAATCCCTGTGTGTCCTTTGCATGAGTGTTTGGTATACCGAGCGCTACTGGCAAGTAACCGGTGTCTGCAATGCTTTTTCCATGTCACTGTCCATCTTTGCCTTTTTCAGTCACAAAGAACTGTAAGTCTCAAGCCAGGCACGCTGTGTGCAGCACGGGAACCTCACGTCTATGTTTTCTGATCAGTGGAAGCAGCTGTTGAAAAAGCAGAAGACAAATGTACCGTCATTTCAGCTATTTCAGTTTATAACACACTCAAACAGCGTGAACACAACAGCCGTGTTTTCCTTCCCCTTTTCCTTAAGCCCCCAATTATCACCATCTCTGCTCTGAGAAGGCGCAAATTGGATTTAACGTGAGGTTAGACACCCACCAGCACAACAGAGACAAACCTGTTCCTAAACAGCAGGTGGGCTTCTTCCACAACTCAGTTGTTGGGGGCAATAAAGGAAACATCTTTATTCATTAATTTTGGCTAAGGCTGCCCTGAGGTTAAAACCATTATCTCTGTAGCAGGATACCTTCCTTCAGGTTCTCCCTGCTACCCCTGCAACAACCACAGCGCTGCAACTCGACCTGCAACGCAGGCACATTAAGCAAGATGAAACAAACACCAATGACGATGCCTTCAGATTTATTTTGTTTTAATTTCCATCAGGACAACAAAATCAAACCCTCAGCTACCAGCCAGAATTTCAGATATCTCAACTTTTTTAAAGAATTATGATGTCTGTTGGTGTGTTTAGCAATGCTTAGGGGTAGTAGTTTAATGCAAGATAAAGTTTTTAAACCAGTCAACTAAAAGAATAAAACTATCCTTTAAACCTCTGACACCAACTGTAGATCAGAAATCATTAGCACAAGACATAAGCTGGAAAAACCTGAGAAGTGATGGATAGAACATGTTAATATTTTTATTTATCTATTTTAAACATTCTGGAATGCATTAACATGAAACTGGTTTTGAAAATACCTAGCTTCAACTTCTTCGTATGATTCCAAAAGTTTTTGGTCAGAAATAAATTCCAGTACTCATGGAACAATCCAAAATTACACAATTGCATTATTTTAATTTTGTTTCATTTCCATGGAAAAAATACTATTTAAAAGTTAACACTGAAGCTTTATTGGCACTGACTTGCCACTTTCCAGTACTAAAACTGGAACACATCATTTCAGACCGTGCCATATAAGGATGCAGAAACATTTTACATATTGCAATATACATCAATACTTACAGATTAATATTGCAGTTCTGAGACACAATAGCAAATTCCCAAATTAAAAAAAATAGCATAAAGAGTTATTTCAGATAATAAAGATATTTACTGTTGAAATGTAGGCATCTAAAAATAAGTATTACCTAAAAACATGAATCTTGTCTTAATCAGATGGATGCTCAGGGCAAGATCTATTTACTTCAAACCATTCATCTATGCAGCTGTTGGATGCAAGACAAAAATGAAAACAATTGACATGAATGAATCTCTCAGTAACATTTAGCAGTAAGATACGAATATAAATTGGTTTCTCCTAATTTCAATGAATAGTAGGATTTCATATTATACAAAGAAGTGTATGTATACAGACACATATTTCAAGACTCACTGAAAATGTAATAACCCCAAACAATAATATTTGGATATTAAACACTGTTGAGCAACTAAATATCTTAAGTGTTAAAATTTTTTAAGGAAGCATTTTACAAATTACTATCCAGCTTTTATACACAGGCTACTTCACTACTAACACTATCATCATGATTGTACCATTCACTAACATTTTACTTCCTGTAGTTACAGACACCTGTAAAAACAAATACAAAACAGGTTTAAAAAGTGTTTCCCTTTTTCCCTTCAAGTCTGTTAGCATTTGACACAACTTTTATTATGTAGGTAAACGCAACATAAGCTCTGTAGCTCTGATGTGCACTCCTTCCCCATACAGGTAATTTTGCCTTTTTTCTCTATGGGCTTTTCATACAACCCGAGAAGACTGTAGCAGGGAAAACTGACTTCAAATACATTGGTGGAGAGGCAAAAAGATGTCATTTTTAAAGACATCTTTAGGGTTCCTGCTGTTCTTGTTTCTTTGTTCTTGTTCTCTTAAATGTAAAAAGTGCCTGAGTTTTAGTGCGCCTTTAAGCACCCCTTAGAGAAGCTACCCAATAAATGCAACCTTCTGGAATTTTATAAGCATCCCGAGGAATACTTGCCCTTTATGATATATGCAGAGGCAAGGCAGCCGTGCTATAGTATCTCCTTGCTGCAGCTCTTCCAGGCATATTGCACACTCCCCAGCATCTTTACTCAGCACATCCTCTGAAGATAAAGCACAAAGTTAAACAGTTAAAAAGCAGGCTATTACAATCAAAATGTTCTTTATTCAGAACATCAAGGACAGCTACAGAAGATACTCCTAGTCCTGCAGAAAGTCACGTCAAGGTGAGGATCAGTCACACACCAGCTGACTGAAGATTCCTGATGGGAGAGATCTTAACAGCTCAAATTAAAACATGGTTATGATTCAGCATCTTGGCTAAACACGGCCATAGCTCAAAATGAAGTCCTAGAGGAAGACGCCCATATGGAGAAGTGGGGTAGCCGTAATCAATATCCAGTAACCCTTTGGAGTTTATACTCTCCCAGCAGATCCATGCCCCACTGCAGAGGCTGCTCTGATGTGACCTCGGAAACCTGTGCTCTAAACCATACAGTGGCAGCAGACACGTTGTTTTGCTGACCCTGAGGGGTAAGGATTGGAGAAATTGGGTTCTTCATACCGATGGCACCTAATGCCTCTAGGGCTTTGAGGATACACGCTGGATAGGTTTTTCCTAGCTGTCCCCTCTTCCCCATGCTCAGCTTTCACTATGGAAGTTAAGTTCAAGCCTGAACATAGAACATTTCTCCGGACAGGACAATGCAGGTAATTAACTAGGTAAAGATCTTCTTAACTTCTAAACACCTAGCCTATCATTCACTTTTACTACTCTCCTACTCACCTCTCTTCTATACATCTAGCTTTCTTTTACCAACCTTTCTGGAATTCCTATTTCATACCTTCAACCTCCCTGTCTTGCCATGTCAGCATGTTCTACCACATCCCATCCACCTATTCCTCAATGTAAGTATGCAACTGTTGGCAACAGGTACGGGAGTCATCCATCAGGGAAAGACCAGTGCTGTATGGCTCCAATGACCCTAAATTCCCAGACATACTGATTTTTTTGCAGCATTTCTAAGTCCCGTAACAAATGAGGAAAAAGTAAGTTACTAGGAACGCACAAGAATTGGCTTTCACACAGAAGTTTCTGGGAAAATTTATTATTTTTAACAAAAACCTCCTCTCTTGGACACTTCTCTTGGCCAGAACACAGGATGCAGAATTCAGTCTTAGTACAAAGCGAAACAGGAGATCACGTAAGGCCCCATTTGCCAGGAGCAGGTTAAAAGTCCCAGTTAGACACAACCTCACATAGGGCACAGAACATTCCCAACAAGGGACCCACCACAGCAACCAAGCTGGCAATCTCTGGCAGATCAGAGAGGTGCACATTTGCCAAAGTAAAGCCCATGTTTTCAAATTTCCAGTTTCACGGGAAAAATTTCCTCTTCTTAACCAAAAGCAACCTAAAGGGACTGTTTATGGAGAGCATGGTTCCCAAGTACGGCTGAGAAACCACCAGCTCCAAGTTATTCTCCCCAGTGGCTCCAATACTCATCACTACAGCATTCCAAACACACAGAAAATGACAAGCAGACAACTAAAAAGCTATCATTGCAGGGAAAAGTGAAATAAAATTAGGCCTACTTTGTTTCCCTTAGAATGACAGCAAGCTGTCTTGCAGGTGCTTGGGTTTCTAAACCAGTGCTTATTTCAGTCTCTGCTATATTCATTGGTTATGCTAAAAACACTGTATAATGCCACATATATGACATATTTGTGAGCATATGTGATGAATATGTAATATAAGGTGAACTGTTATAAAAAAAATTCAAAACAATTTAATAAACAATACGCACCTACTACAATAAAGAAAATAATAATAATTTAAAAAGTATTTTACATATGGTAATATCATTGGAAAGCATCATATTAAGAATCGCTTCTGTTGTTCAATAAGAAGCTGTAAGCTTCCAAGGAACATTAGAGGTACCTGAGAAAGAAAGCAATTTAAAACAATACAAAGACCTTAAGAGCTCTTATTTGTTGTTAAAAAATCCTGACACTGTGAACTTGCCAGAAGAGGGTGCTACGGATAAATACTGCCTGAGAGTGCTTGGGGTTTTTTTTAATATAAAAAGATACTTCAGTATCTGACACTAGGAGGCAAATACTCTCCAGACAGTATTGTCCTGCTACAGAGGTACAAACCTTTGCCTGAGGCTCTCCTCCACTGCCCTCCTAGACCGCCTCTTAACACAAGTACTTTGCCAACAAAGTCCTATGAGCAAGTTGACTCTCTTCCCATAGTTAGGTTGCAGGAAGAAAAGCCATTATAACTCAAGCATGTATCATATACACAGAGCATACTTAATAAAAGTATTTTTTTCCATGGAGTCACCTTATCAGATCAGCAGCTGGTACCCCAAACAAAATGATGTTAAGATACCTCCAGTGAATTAATCTTCAGCCTTCCTCCCTCAGCAATAAATGCTCAGGGAAGCACGTAGTTTTGATGACAAAAATTAGAAAGCTGTCCAATAAAAATAGAATTTATAAAAGAAAACATTCCTGTGAACTGCTTTCACATAATTTTCTATTGTACATGTCTGGTTTATCATGCTCACTCCAGACTGTACAACACTTGGGCCTGAACTCCCGCTGAGCGGTTTAACAAGGTTCTGCACCTTTTGGCCAACATGAGGGCAAGATGCCAATTTAAACATTTATATCTCCCACCAGCCCTGCTGTAAGCGTCTGAGACTCCTTTTCTTTCCACACTCTCCCCAACTGGCATTAGCCTCCCTCTTGCCAACACTGGCCCCACTGCACAAGACCCAGGCAAACAGCTTGCCGCTTCCCCTGGCTTGACCCCAAGCTTTTCCATCGGGATGAGCCGCCGGGCATGCACCGGCTTTGCCTAGTCATGCCAGAGGGAGCTGGTGTGAACACTGATGACGGCTGGCAGGGACTGGTGGAGTCCTGCCACCCTTGCAGAAGGCAATTGGTTATGCTCTTCTTCCTCTGAAATAACAAGGGGTCGGCATTCCCTACTTCTTGAGTTAACCCTACGAGTCCTACCAGGCTCTCGTGCAAGAAGAAAGCATAAATTCTGAAGGAATTATTACAAAATACCCAACTGTTATAAATGCCCATGTGCAACTTGGGACTGCACGTTAACCGACTCCAAGCCTGTGTAATTATGCTCATAATTGATTACACATGTAGAGTGATGACAGCAAAACCAAATCCTTCAAGAACCTACGACACTTTGGGTCTCACTCCCTTTTGACCATTTTAGGTGATTCAGATCATCAATCCCAGATAAAGAAAAAGGAGTGAAAAAACCTGTTAGACCTGGATCCAGTCAGAATTTGTTCTGTACTTGTTTCATCCAGCACTCCTCTGTACCAATGCTGGCTTATACCAGATGGAAGTCAGTTTAAGGGCCATTTAACACTAACTTCTAAACGTCTCTTTTATGGAAAAATGTGTAAATCATTTTGCACAGAACCACTGCAGTCTGAACAATTTTTTTTGTTTTGTTTCATATTTTCCTGCAGCGGGGTGATTCAGCAGATATATGTTATTCTTTTTCTCTTAAAAAAAAAAAGAAAAAAAGAACAGTTTGAGATTTCATCAATGTTATGATTAAAACATTTATACAAGTGTATTACCTAAATGGAAGTGGGAAGAGGAAATAAGCAGAGGCCACATTTTTCCATTTCGCCCACACCTGGGTATATACACAAACACTCACCACACCCCCGCATCCATCTGCCTTGCACCAAAGCGGAGGTAAACACTCCTCCACCTTCCCAGCTATTTGAACAAGTACTCACTAGCCAACGACTGGTGTTAAAGAGGAAATCTGGGAAAAAAGCCTAGTATTTCCCTCCTGTGCCTGCTCAAGTACTTCTTCCTCCTCTCCTCAATCCCTGGTTAATACTATTACTGTTTTAACTTCTGGTTGTCAGTAATTTTTGCCTCCTAAAATTTTGCTTTTATCTTTGCTGAAAAATAAATTTTACTCCCCTCTTGCATTTATAGCAAAATAGCACTGAGTTAAATACAATCATCCTGGCAATTTTGCACATACTTTACCAGTTAAAAACTTTTTCTAGAACTTTTAAAAAATATATCCAACAGCTAGCAAATCTGCCATCTCAGCCACGGTTAAAATTATAGGCAATGCTTGAAATAGCGTGGAATGAAATAGTCTGTCTTTAAATTGAGGACTCTAAAAGCACATACGATACATATTTTATGGATTAAGTCATTAAAATCTATGCTACTGTTTTTTGTTTTTCTTTTTAAAACACAGATAGATACAGCCCTAGGCTCAGGAAACCCCAAGTCACAAATCGTGGAGACTGCGATAGTATTTGGGGAGATATCACCTTATAGCTGCAGTATTTTATTTCTCTCTAGGCATTCACTGGAGATGGAACACCAAGTTAGAAAGACCTTTGATCTAATCCAGTATGACAATTTTAAAAAATATCTGTATTTTTTCCAAAACTTAAAAGCTTAAACGTCTGTGGAAGCTGCCACCACAGCTAGCTTAACAGTGAAGAATGACACAAAGTGCACCCTTTCAGGGATATGACTGAAACTTATTGGAAAATATCTTCTGAATAGTATCTTACCAGCACTATAATTAGTTAAGCAAGAGCCGCAAGAGGTTAAGAAACATTGATGAAACTTCATTAAATAGCATAGATCACTATATACCTGTTACAGATTGATTCATTTTTGTTGCTGATTACTAAAACCTCTCAGTTAAGCGTCAGAGACTGTCTTTGCTTGCTTTTAAATGGAGGATGTCAAGCTCTCGACATCTGGAAGCAAATATATTTCTTCACACGTATAGCATGAATTCATCCACACAGCAGAATTTATTCTACACTTTTACTGATATCACCTTCTGGGACGACCCAAAGCTTTTCCTTGCAGTGTTAAAAAAACCAAGCAGACCAGAAGGACCTGCACTTTCCACGGGTAACTATTCGGTAGCAAGCAAGTATGTGTGGATGTGATTAGCATACTCTTATTAAATGTTACTGACTCGATTTACTAAATCTTTCCAGCTTCTGCAGCATCTGTTTTTTTTTTTCTCCATTCCTTTCCAGCTATGCTTTCCTCCTCTTTGCACCCATTTTCTCCAAAATATCATTTGCTTTAGACCTACTTTTTCTACCACGCCTCCTACCCCCCCATAATCTCATTTCATTTACTATTGCAATGAAGGCATTAGAGAAAGGAGGAAGAGATTAACGTTAGTAGCCACTATCTGATATGAATAATATGGGCAGCCTACTCATTTGGGGTTAATAACATTGGAAGAAGTAGACACTGGAACGGAAAGAAAAGGGACCATTATACAGGATGATTTTAACACTGTCCTGCATGATATCCTGGTCTCTAAATTGGAATGGCACGCATTTGATGGATGGACCACTCAGTGGATAAGAACTGGCTGGGGGTTGCAGTCAAAAGTTCACTGTCCAAGTGGAAATCAGTGACAACTGGCATTCCTCAGGGGTCAGTACTGGGACCAGTGCTGTTTAACATCTTTCTTGGACACGTGGGATAGAGTGCACCCTCAGCAAGTTAGCTGATGACACCAAGCTGTGTGGCACGGTCAACATGCTGGAGGGAAGGGACGCCATCCAGAGGGATCTGGACAGGCTTGAGAGGTGGACCCATGCAAACCTCATGAAGTTCAACCAGGCCAAGTGCAAGGTCCTGCACCTGGGTCACGTCAATCCCAGGTACAAACACAGGTTGGGTGGAGGATGCATAGAGAACAGCCCCAAGGAGAAGGACTTGGGAGTGCTGGTGGACGAGAAGCTCAACATGAGCCGACAATGTGTGCTGGCAGCCCAGAAAGTGATCCACATCCTGGGCTGCATCTGAAGAAGTGTGGCCAGCAGGTCAAAGGAGGTGTCCCTGCCCATGGCAGCAGGTTGGAACTCCATGATATTTAAGGTCCCTTCCAACCCGAACCATTCTATGATTCTATGTGCTTCTCTCATGTAGCTCAGGAACTGGTTTTGCAACCTGGTAGCGGCTGCAAGCAAAAGCTTTCTCTTCTAGTCCATCCTAAGCACTAGGAGGGCAAGCAGCTTCTTTGGCATTCTACCTGTTGTTTTTCAGCATTCTGGCTGCCACAAGAGGAACATTCTCGATTCAGCATGCTCCAGCTAGGGATTATTCCTGGATGACCAGGTCAGTCCTCCACTGCTGCTCAAAAATCGAGGCAGACACTCTGAAGGAGAGTAGATTCTTTAGTGCTCAGAGCACTCAATAGCAGGAGAAAGATCATTCAGTTGTCACTGCAGAAGAAGCTTACTTTGCGACTCGGAGCTCTCCAAACTACAGGGTCTGTCAGCAGATTGAGCAAGGCTGAGCTAAATCCATTAACTTTGTTCACTTAGAAAGACTGCACCTTCACAGCCAGAAGCTAAACTTGCACTGCCCTCAGAGCAGGACATACCTTCTGAAGAAGCAGTGGGTTCCTGACCAGATAAATTTCTTACTGCTCTAATACAAGCAACCTCCTCCAGGTCAGGTAGAAGAGGGAATATTTTTAACAGCTAGTGTTTTCACTTGAACCACAGCTAAGTAGTTTTCAGGATTCACAATACCAGAAAGTTGAGCATGTGGAAATTCATAATTCAGCTCTCCTGACTAACTTTAATCCAAATTCCCTTTTATACTGCTGAAAAAACCAACACCCGTATGCTAATCAAACAAGCTCATGTTGTAACTTTTCATGCACTTCTAACAGGCACAATAACCCCAAACACCACTTCTCGACTTGCATGGTAATACCTAGAACTCAGGCAATCTAAAAACACCTTCCCCCACCACACTCCACAAAACCATAATAACATCTCTCAAGCAAACTGAACAGCTACAACAGATGTGACACTTCCTCAACTACTAACAAAGCATTTGATGAATTGGGGGGGGGAGAAGTAAGGGGACTGTGTGTTTGGCATCTCACTCTTCACTCCTTGCAACAGCACAGCAGCCTATTACAATTTCCTATTTAAAGTCCAAGTGTTATCCTTGTTTTCCCTTTCCCTCTCACCTTGCTCAGTGTTGGTCCAAGACTGAGACATCTATATGCAAACAGATACCCATCACAAAAGACTTCCTGCACAAGCATTGCCTATAGTCTTTGGTGCTGCCTCCTCTTAAAACACAAAGGTAAAGGGAAGGGAGCCCTGAAAACAAAATGAAAGTTGCACAAGAAAACAAGAGAAATATTTGCAGAATAAGGACTAAGTTGCAATGCTTTTATGGCAACACCATGCTGAGCTAGAGGGAGGTGGCTGCAGAGGTTTCAGTTTCTCAGCTAGCCCAACATTTGAAGAACTGGATTTAAATTTTTGTGGGACATTCTCAACTTTTAGAAGCTAATTCTGAGAAACAGCTAGAAGCTTCCTGTTCAGACAGATAACAATCAGGTGTGTGGTAGAGAAAAAATATTGACTTTTTTTTTGAATAAAGATAAAAACTGAAATAGTAGCGATAGAATTACATTTTAGGGAGCAGGATGAGTATAAAAGTCTGTATAGTCCTAGCTACCTGGACACAGCTATAAATAGGTAAACTAAATAATATAGAGGGGAGAGGGATTTGTGCACTTAGGGAAACAGTTCTTTTGTAAAGAGGTTTGTTTCAATGGCCTCAATGGAAATCCATCCGCAACTTTAAGATACGTGGTGTCAATACAAGATATAGTTCTGGAAAAAAATTTAAATCCCAAATTTAAATAACACAATTTTCATATAGTGTCTAATCAAGATATCTTGCTCATAGACAAAGTCAAGTTTGCATCCCAGGACTCCTAGTGAAGAGCTAGGCTTGGAAAAAAGGCCAAGGAGATATAAAGCTCCTCACTTCCGAGCAACAACATCCACAGCCACTCCTACGCTATCGTGACCAGCGTACCAACCTTCTTAGTCTGTATTTATGCTTCTGGTAGAAAGCATTGGGGTGAAATAGATACTCATGCAAGATGAAATTTATCAACCCAATTGGACATGAAACCTCTTGTGCTCCTGTCTTGAGATTTATTGCCAGAGTGACTACGCATTTCCACAGTGATTCAAGATTTGCTCTCGATACAATTATCTGATTGACTCTGAAACTTCTATTTAAGCTACAGTCTTTCTAACTTATGTTTCATCAGTCTGCTTGCAGTTTGAGATGCCCTTGAATGATAAATCATCTCAAGATAGCTGAACAACTTTCTCCTGTTGCACTGACTTCTAAAGATAAGTTCCATTCCCCACATTTATAAGGACCATGTTCTTAAACTGTCAAATTTTAGTCTAGATATGGGCCAGAGATCTGCACCTGTTCACAAACAAACCACAAATAAACAGTCTTTTCTTCCAGCACATGATGTAAAGAGACTTTGTGTCAGCCTTACCCATCCTGTACTAACTCCCCATTCCAACTGATGTGTACTTGTGCTTTGAATGACCCAAGGGGTAACTTGTTCTTCCCAGTGTTTCCTTGGGATGCTGTGTTTGTCCCAAGGCATCCTCCCCTACCTTCAGAAACTATTCCTGGAAGCTGAAAATACTTCTAAATATTGACTCATCAGGAGGCAACTGGGTGAAAAAGCCTTGAATGCAGCAGTACCAAACTAGTGCCCCACTGTGGAACTCCATGATGAATAGTGTACCCCAGCACACACCGTCTAAAACAAAAGCTGCTTATTCCATTGCGTGGAACAAGGAAGCTGCCTTTAGGCACTTTTCTTAGTTTTTAACCAATATTACATGACCTCTCAGATTATTGGATATTAATCTTGAATGTCAGGACTTAAATCAAAAGTAGCATGTAAAGGGGCAAACCCACAAGAAAAGAAACAGCAGCAAAATAACACTCCTTATGAAACAGTGTAAGCAACTGTCACTTGGGGAATACCTCCTCCTCGGCTTCATCGGGTAAGAATGATTTACACTTCTCAAGGCTGAGTTTACCATCAAAGAGAATCTTACACCACAAATATGCTACAAAAGAAGGAGAGGTTGAGTAAACGGCCAGGGGCAACCAGCATGTATTGCTGACAGAAAGACTCTGCTGCAGTTAAGAGGGTTGTTTCTCACAGGGAGCTGGAGGGAAATTTATAGAAGTGGGCAAGAAAGAATATCAACGTGGGATCCATGCATGCAGATCTTTTATCACTTTTGTTCTTTGCTAAACAATGCTTCTTATCTTTGAAAAGTAAATCCTAGCAAAATATTTATGTTTATACTTATATGTATCTGCCAACCTGTACCAGCACTAAGAAACTGCTATGATAGATGCAAAATCAGTTTAGGTCTGTTGAGAACTTGGGATCATAATCCAGAGGTCCAGCCCAAAGGTGGCTGAACCACATGGTATCCCCCAGAACAATGGGCAGAAAGTTAAGTCTTGTCACCAACAGGTGTACGTTCAAGAAAATTGAAAAAGGCCTGAGGTGCAGCTTGCCTTGTGTAGCAAATTACTTCTTTTACCAAAGGTAGAAAAAGCAAACAAACAAAAAAACCCCCAAGAAACCACCACAACCAACCAGGCATAAAACCCCAACAGTGTTTATCTACAGAAGCTTCTTCTGGTAGTAAATCAATTGGGAATCTAATTTAACGAGGAAAAGATATCACTGTGGTTAGGAAGAGGGTGAAGAATTCCTTTCATATACCGTGCAGAGACAGTTCTTTTCAAATAGCTTTTTGGTCAGAAAGAAGAGTTAGTTCTGATGCTGTAAGCCTGTTAAAATGAGCAACTTTGCCAAATCAAGACTAGGTACTATTGCCAAGCGTTGACAAAGACTGGGAAAGTAAAGCAAAGTGTAGATGTGGCAGAGTAGCTAAAGCAGAAGATGGTTGTCTCTGATCAAGCTGAAGGTCAGATCTAAGTTTGAAAAGATCTTGCAAAAGCAAGATGTTGATATGACTGTACAAAAGGATCCCACTGAGGTTAGGAGATCCCTCTTGCTTTGGCAGCTTTTTCAAGTGACTAAACTTATTTTATCCCCAACACAAAAGGGGACCAAAATGATTGCAGAAGACATTATTTCCGAATAGAAAGGCTCCAACCATTCAGTGTTGCTGAAATTAGTCAGAAGCCTAAGAAATTGCTTTGTAATGATTTTCAATTAAGAAGTTTCCTTCTAGTAATAGTCTGTAAGAAATCGAGAGTGTGATGGGGACCTGCTGGCCTAATGAACCTATGAGAACTCATCTAACACCATGCAGGTGAAGCGGGCACATTAAAAACCTTAATGGAAGGAAAGGGTATGGGAATGGTGTCCTTGAAGAGCAGAGGCAAAAAGGGAATGAACAGAGGAAGCTCAGATGCAGATAGCTAGCCTATTACCCTGGGCAAAACAGGCTTCTTTAATGGTGACTTGTTTTGAAGCTGGATGTAGGATTTGATTAAGAGTTCTCTTCACTTTGTCCTTTTTCAAGTTCCTATTCCAGGCTTCCTACGGGTGCCCTGAGCACAATGGGTTTTGCCAAGTCTTTTTTCCAGTCTTTTAACATTGGCCAAATAACTGACTCATTTCTTTGCAAGCTTGCAGAGGAGTTTGGTTTGATCTGATGCGAAATGAATGCATAGGGAGCAGTAAGGAAGATGGCACGAAAGATGAAACTATGGGCCTAAGCTCAAAACAGGAGGAGGGGAGAAAAACAGGTGTGTCTGACTAAGACACTATTCTTAGGGAAGATACGAGGCATTACTGAGCAACACACAATGAAAACAGTGGTGCCAAAACTCACTGTGCATAAAGTCTGGCTTATTAACCCCAGTGCCAGGTGCTAGGCCTACAGGGTGCTTTTCCCAGCAGGCTCAAATTGAATGTCTGGTGTTGACGTGCATACACAGGACAGGGATATAAATCACTGCATAATTTTGACTTGTCTGTCTTTTCTGTTCATAGCAGACAGACTGCTTTTTACAAGCTATTCCTATTTTAAATGCAATTATCTTTGCGATATAGATGGAATGCAAAACATGTCTGAATGCAAAAGCTCTGATAACATCAAATCTTGAGTTCAAATCAAGTTCATCAAATCAAGTCTTGATTATAATCCAGTATTATAATTTATTGCAACAAGCAACAGAGATACAGCATTTCTGGTGCTAACAGGTACCTACAAGTTTTTACTATCCCAGTAAGATACCGAGCGTATGGGTCTTTAATTTCAAGAGGAAAAAAAAAAATCAAAACAACAAACCTCCCTTTATACTTTAAAGCAAACAGCATCAATTTCTAGATCCTAGCAATTTAGTCAAATAAAAGACACCCACATATTTTCAATAGTATTCAGCAATCATGATCATTCACAAATAATAACACAAAAAGATTAACATGGAAGATCTGTTTAAAAGAAAACAAAAGTTCCCAAATAATTATCCAGTTTTTGTTCAAAGTTTTATGCACATAATCTGGCAGTATATTTCTACAACCATATTAAGGTTTGATTTTTATCCTCATTTTTTAAATTTACAGGCTACCACTACTACTGGACATCATTATGACAACAAGGTGTTTCATCTAATAAAGCCACAGACTGAAACAGACTTCCTTGGAACCGGGAGGGGAAAGCGTCAACCAAACAACTCCTCCCTCATCTTTCCATCTCAAATAAATAAATATTATTTATGGGCTAAAAATGATCACTGAATACTAAATTATTGCTTAGCTACATGAAGGCTACCCAATACCTAATGTTATACATGAAGACTTAAGTAATTAAACTTCACACAAGAAAGGAGGGGATGAGGAACATGGTCAAAACGAAGAAAATTTGATATGGCTTGAAATTAGACAGCTTTTAGTGCAGGGTTAAAATGGAAGTTATCTGAGGTTTTTACGAAGAAACTTTACCAAGGTTCCATAAGCGTTAACATAGTTCAGCATTAAATCTAGCAATAGTGAAGTCTTTTATGTTTCAGCTGTGTGTTAGAACTTGGGGTTATTTCTGCAGCTGAACAAATCTGTAGCCACATGGAACAAAGTTCCACAAACTTCGTGGAGCAAGGAGGTTCCTCCAGGACAAGTCTAGTATTTTGTACCTATGTCAGTATATAATCAATGTCATACCTGTCCATAGGAAATTTACAGCCTGTTCTAGAATCATGGGATTTTGTTAAAAATACTAAAAACTGGTAATCTTTTCTCCTGCATAAGCCATGATAATAAACCCCAGTTTAGAAGTGAGAGTGCCCTATCACATAAACAGCCTTTTCACCCAGCTCAGTTCTGAAGAGTATGGCTTCTTTTACCACTGAAGCCCCCTGAAAAAGCTGGACTGACTTCTTTTGTTGTTGAAGGGTTGAATCTGCAACTCAGAAGGCACCAGACTATTTAAATAACCAAAGGGTAGCAGGTTTTAAAGCAAGATTTTAATCTGAAGAGAAAAAAAGTTACAAATGACATTTCAGGCAATTCTTTCAATTGATCTGCCCTCGGGGTAGTTTCTGAGCAAGAAGGAGTGCCTCTTACTCTTTTCTATTTCTGTAGAAAAAAAATCCTCATTTGCAAATAAACTCTTCTAGTTCCTGCAAAACCGTGAGGAATTTAGGGAAGGAAATACCATGAAATTCCTACACAGATCACTCAATCTCAGTGAGATGTAATTTGGCATTTAATCACCCAATGATTTCAAGTATTTTTGTTCCAAAATCCAGCCAACGAATACCTATTCTCTAAGATTAGGAAAAGGTGTGTGTTTTCAAGGGTTTTGTTTCCACAGAGCAACTACAAAAAATAAGTGAGTTTGCTGCTAACAAACGAGTAAAATCTCAAGGTTTTAAAGGTATCAGCTTTAAAGACTGCAGAATTACCATACAAAACTAGGAACGTTATTTCCCCTGAAGCTAAATTCCCAGCAGTCACAAGACTGCAGCAGTTGCAGACACGATTTATGACATCCTCCGAATGACCTCTCCAAGCTAAAGACTGATTAAGTGTAAGACATGGAAGGTAGCTCCTGTCTGCCCGCATCACATGGTGTGGAGTCACAGCACAGCCAGCCTTTGCTACCGAGGGAACAAAACCCTCCCTTGGCTGTCTCCCGCACGCAGCGCTGCGCTGCCTTTATATAAGAGCACAATGACATCTAGCACAATATATCGGCTCCTCTCCTAACCTGATCTGAATCACTCCTCGCCTCACCCCCAGGTGTTCTTTGCGGCACTGGTTCACAGGTGGATCTGTAATTTTCTAGGACAAGAATTGTCATTTGACTTGAGCAGCGCTGTCAGTACCAAAGCAAGACAATGGTATCTGAGGTTAGGAGCAGCTTCTAAAGAAAAGAAACAACTTGAGCTATTCAGCACATGAATGATCCTGTTTTCTCCATTTCTTTCAGAAACAAGCAGGCTTGTTCTACAGCTGTCAAAAGCTTTACTGTATTTACCCACTGCTGCATATAAAATATTCCTGTGGCACACGTATGCATTTATAAAAGGCAATTCCAATGTACCAAGAAAAAAATATTGTCCTCCCTCTCTCAAGAGCTGACTTAAGCATGAGGTGACACTGCAGCTGTTTTGGCCAGGAGTGATTTGTGATGGCTCTGTCACAGGAAGTTCAGTCTAGCAAATTTAGGCCTGGCTCAAGGGAAAGTATGTAGAGAACCACACACCAAATACCCTTCTCCCCAAAGAGTCATTGAAAGTGTCAGTCCCATTCATAGCAAATCAGAGGAAAGTTTAAGATATGAATGGATGTGATGTCTGCAGCGTGTCCTCCTCAGCAGGATACAAACATGTCAACTTCACTGTAGCAAGAAAATTTAGCATCATCTATTGAGCATCCCCAACCTGCACCATGAAAAGGAGCTGTCATAGCTACTTTACAAATATATGCCTCCCTTCCCTTTATGTGAAGGGTAAAATAATAAGCAATGTTGATCCCTCAGCCGCCACCACCAAACCTCTTATATTATATTTTACCAAGATAAAAGGGGTAGTCTGTAGTTCTGGGAACTGCCGTTCTGGAGATTCGAAGCACTTCCCTCTCAGTTACACTATGTTCCCATTTCAGGAGCTTTCTTCACAGCCACACCATTAGAAATACACAGCTTGCTTTTTTGACTCTGTGGCAAAGGGTTGACAGTTTGTGGGTGTGGAAGAAAGATAAGAGACTGCAGTCTCTAAAAGCAACTCCACACTGTCACAGACTGACCCAATTCGTCCACTGACTGAGGCTGAAATGGGGTCATCAAAGCAGGTCCTACCCCTTGAACGTGAGTGTGGTTTTATTTAGTGACCTTTGTCAGCATTAACCCTTTAAAATGAACAACCTCTCTCCTAACAAACCTGAACTGTACCAGGCTGCTTTTGCAGCAATGCTCTTCTGTGAGGTACCAAAAACTGTTGAAGGAGAGATTTGGGATGGTTGGAAGGAAATAAAGCCTTACTGAACAAAAGGGAGGAAGACTTAAGAGTTTGCCACTGTTCCTTTTGGCAGTCTGGTACAGACCAGTAGCTTATCCGCAGCCTATACTGGTGAACACCAGTCAAAGTTTCCTCCTCATACAAACGTTGCCAACAATTCCCAAAGGGATAAAGTATAAACTAATCAATATATTGTAATCAAGTTCTTCCAACACAATTTCCTTCCTTAAAATTATAACAATGATTTCGAATACAAGCTATGAAAAGTCTGAGCTGATATTATACCAATTCACAGAATAACAGCTGTGCAAATGTCTGAGATTAAAACTTTATTTATTACAGTAATGGTCTCTCAAAGTTCAACAGATGTTTAACGTTTTTAATTATTTTCAAGAACTACTGAAGAAAACAGTTTTAAAGCATCAGGGAAACTGAATGAACCTCCTACGTACTCTGGAGGATGTTCCTGAGTACACAGATCAAAACAAGAGTAAATGTCACTATTTTAACTGCAAGCACAGGATAAATGTCTGTTTACACGTCTTGTTAAATTACCTTACAAAGTATGCTCTTCTCCCTCCTCAGCACCCCAGAGAACAGCACAGAGCAAGAAGCTAGAAACTATTAGCCAAGAATCTTGTTAAATTCAAAAAATGGAAGAATTGAGAAATTCTATAGAGAATTTTGGACCTTAGATAAAGTGGAATGAAAGAACTGATTTACCTTAGTATTATTTTGTACTGCTTGTCTGAAAGTCTAGTCCTATTAAAGGATGAAGACAAGGAGGAAGGCTTAAGCTTTTCCAGGCAGACTGGCAAGATGCCCTTTTGCAAGGTCTTTTAGGGTATGATCTCAGGAACCGTGGCAGAGAAGTGAACTTGAAGTTAGCTGTTCTTTTCATTCCAGACTGAAGTTTTGAGTGCATCAGTCAAAACAGCTGACAGCATCAGCCCTGCTGAGTAAAACACTCCCTCTTTTTTTGTGCACAGAAGTGACCAAGGAAATCAAATCACTGCAGGGGGCGGAACTACCACAATACTCTATCTTGATGGTCCAAATGTTAGGTTAAGGTGCACTATTTTACTTCCCTTCTACTGAGCAATATAAACTGAGTAAATTCTGGCAAAAGTAGCTTGCCCCAAAGATGCTGAAACAGCCACCAATGAACAAAGCTTATAATTTGTATTAGAAAAAATTAGGTCAGTCCCATTCACAAAGAATGTTTCCAAAATATTTTTGTTTAGTCCTTAAGGTGACTCATGCCAACATTCAAGTCTCTACTTTTGATCAAAATGCATACGTTACGACTGTAATTTAGATGCTGACAACTCCCCTGGCAGGATTATTGCTCAGGATTCTGACACTCACTGACATGCAGGCCTCAGCATGTGCCAGTACCAGCATCTCTCTTTCCTCAGAAGACAAAACTTAAACCAATACCTCAAACTGATCTAGAATAAGCAGTGTATTTAAATTCTTGTGATAAAACCCTGCTTTGCATCCTTGCAAATCGAATCAGTTGCACTGTTGTGGCCCAAATAATTTTGAATTTGGTAAGACAGCACGGGACTATTTGGCTAGCTGTGCATGGCATTAGATTCAAATGCCCCAGAAGACAAAGAACATTGTCAGAGAGAAAATGCACATTGGGTTTCATACAAGTTTTCCTCACAGTACACCTTAAATTTTCAATATGCTGTCTATAATAGTCTTTCCACATACTACTCCCTCCATTCAAAACAGAGCTGAATAAACTTTAAATACAAAATCATACATGTACTCCCTGCTGTTTGATCCTCTACTCTTTTTTCACCGTGACAGGGCTCAAAAATTCACATATTGTAATTTTAAAAGAATAATCGCAAAGCAGTTTACTTTGAGTAAAGAAAAACCTCCAGCAGCTCATGCACTGTATGTCTCAACAATCTCGCCCTCTGAAATTACACTAGCAAAAGCTTTTCCCCTTAAAATGAACCTCAGTGAATATGCTGGGCAATAATCAGATCCATTGCTGTATCTGAATTAAATGCAGAGCGGTCTGAGTGAAAGGAGCACTGATGTCAAAGCAGCACCACCCCTGAGCAAGAGGCTTTAAGGAGACCCGCTTCGAAAAGTTTCCAGTGGAACAGCGTTCCAACACAAAGTGCTGACTTGATGAAACCCAAAATATTCCACAGGAATGTGCTAATTCAATCAAAACTTTTGAAAGAGGACAGGCCGGCTCGCCGAGCCAGCCAACCAGTCTAGTGAGCTGACTGGCTCTCCCCAGCTCTCCAGGGTCACTGGCTTCCCCATCTGGCCAGGTGCCAGGCTCCAGTCCCTGCTCTCAGAGGGGCCCTTTAATAATAATAATAATGATAATGAAGTCCTACAAAGCGTTCTGAGAAACAAACAAAGGAATTTTAAAATGAAAAAGAGAATTACTTCAGAAGCAACTGCAAGGTTTCTTCAAGAGGAATTCGTTGCATTTGTTGCAAAGCATCTAAAACTAAGTGCCCCTAAAGACACACGTCTCTCCTGTGTCTCCTCAATTTTTATAAAACATCTTCTAATGAAAAAAAAAAAATCAATACTGTAACAACACAAAAAGAACAATAATTACATTCAAAACTTACACTTTACCAGATAGGTCTAATCATCAGCAGGGAGTTAAAGGCAAGTTGCTTCCAAAGCACTGTTACTCAAGTAAATGCCCCTGACCGACCAAAACACAGGGCTACCTTGGAAACAACATCCTGCGCAGAGTAGTCTCTAAATGGGCTCCTCACATCACTCACCCTGGTAAACTTGAACAAGACAGATGACAGAAGGAGCCTCATTTAACACTTTGGGGAAGCTCAAAGGAATAGGTATGGCTATATAGTATTTTAGCAGTAGGTTGTTTTTTCTTAAAAAAGCCCCAAAAAGTCAACTAGCAAGTAACCCACTCTCTTCATAAAACTGGTTTTTAGCAACCTGTGGCTAACCAGTGCATAGGATCTATTCTGGCTTCTCAGCACCTCAGCAAGTAACAGTATGAAGAGAGTTTTTAATTGCTAAAAAAAGCAAGGCTATTTAAGACAGTAACACCAAACACCACAATGTTTTTGCAATTCCATTCATTTAACCAGCTTTTGTATGAAAATGTCTAGATATCGGTTCATGTGTGAGTACCACAAGTAGTTTAAGAGAACAAAGTTCCACAGAAAAAAGAAAGAGCTCTTTTTACATGCCAAATTGAGTCAGCAATGAGATCTCTGTTGCAGGCAAGTCACATGATTTTGAAAGAATAAGGCTAATAAAATGTACCGATTTATTTATATGAAAATCAGCACAACTTCCAGCATAGAACTGGGACAAATCTGTGACCACTCTTTCAGAAAACACGTGTAAATCAGACAGCTGCCAGAGTTTGCAGTTCACTGACCCTTCTTACTGCCAAATGCAATGCACAAAGGTAGCTCAGAAAGCAATTAAGAGATTGGCTTCGAGGACTCATTAATTTTTTTAAACTTCAAATCACAACTAAAGAGTCTTGTAACATTTTTCTGGGAAGACTGTAGCCTCAACCTCACATTTAAAAAGAAAGAAAGTTTGTCTTCTAAGAATGACAAAATACATACAATTTGTTCCCTGTTGTTTCTTAGAAAGAACTACTAATACACTTACATTATCATGAGGAAACATATCTAGAACAGAACTAGACATAAGCACAATTCAATCCAACTGCTCAAATTTTAAACATCTCACCACCTACAAGGTCTAAGGTTCCCTTCAACTACTTACAGTGCAAAATTCAGAAAGATAAGGTGGTAAGCGAAAAAAAGGGGGGGGGGAAAGGACATTTTTCTTGCTAGTCATAATAGGACTGGGAAACCACCAGTGAGCAATGTAAGGAAATGATGCCTACATGGCTCTGAGTATACATGGCATAACACCAAGATAACAATAAGGAAGTAAAGCATAAAGAGATGCCTTCCATTTTGGAAGAAGGTATCAAAAGTTGATAGCAGCATCTTTCCTTCTCTCAAGAAAAACTTTATATGCCGTTCTTACTGCTTGTGACAAAAAGGCAGATCCATCACTGATCTCCTCATCAGGGCAAACATTAAAAAAAAAAACCAAACAGGAAAACATGCATATAGACACTCATATGCAATTCTGGGCCTGTAATCATGGCAGCATTAAGCTACCAATCTGCTAGTTAATTCTCTTTCATTAGCCTCATTAAAGGGATCACAATCATACCTCAAAGTAACAACTGAGTCCTGCACAACTCAAGCTATATCCTTTATTTCTTTGTGCTGCATTAGCTTAAATAACCAACTATAGGCTATAATTTAAGATTCAGTCCACTTCTCAGTAGCTAACCAGCTGGAGTTACAAGGATCAGTGCATGCTTCTATTAGGTGTTTATGAGAATGAGACCATGCATCTAAGTAAGTGTCTCTCTCAAACCAATCTATGTAATTTAGCAGTTCTCTCTTTTCAAGCTTATAGAAACCATTTCCTAGAATGCATATGTTAGAGGCTCTCTATACGGTAGACAAACTCTTAAATTGAGAAGCGACATACTGCTGGTCATACCTCATGTTGCATTGCCCACAGCTGCTTTTGCCATGCTGCAGATTATCAAGAGAGAGTGGCTTCAGGTGCCACTCACAGGTTTTACTTCTGCTCATTTATACACAAGTTTTTTTAACTTAACAGACTGCACAAGAAGGCCCAAAGGCCCAGAGTGCCAGCTGAGAGAAACAGCGCGGGGGGGGGGGAGAAAAAGAGGCTGAATACGGCACTGTTGTGATACAAATGAACACCACAAACAATTCTGAGAGGTTATGTTATGTAATTGTTGTTTCTTTGGAAAAAGTCAGTCAGCTGAGCGTGCTCATACGTACGTGTAGGAAGCGGCAGGGGCAAAGGATTTCAGTCAGTCGACTCATCATTTGTGCACATCCCATCGGCTGGATCTCTGCCAGCCTGCCTCCTCCCACTGCGCACCAACACATCCCAAGTGCCTTAGCCCTCCCTAACTGAGCCCACTAGCTTGCTTCTCCCTCATGTTCAACATCCCTCAGGACACAGATTTCTAACAACCTATCTTGGAAAATGCTTAGTTCTAATTTACAAATGGCGAAACAAAGAGAAACAAAGCGCCCTCTTGTTAGATGAAGTCTAACATGTGGCAACACCAGGAGAAAAAAATTATTTACTTTTCCCAAGTGCTGCGCTTTGAAATAGATTTCACAACTGTAAGTATATGATTTCAAATTATTTTTGCAATTAAGGCCAAGCCTTATTGCTATCCAAAGAATAACGTGGGCCCAACCATCCTTCAAGACTTGTTCCAACAAAAAGTCCAGTGTAGGATACCGTAACAGCAAGGGAGCCAGGAGGGTGAAAGAGCCCATAACACTGCAGGTTATTTAAACAATAAATACCTTATGTTGGAAGGGACCTCTGGAGGTCTTCTGGTACAACCCCTCACTCAAAGCAACTTAGTCTATGTTGCTCAGGGTCTGGTCCGATCAATTTCTGATCATCTCCAAGGATGGCGTTTGCACAACCTCTTCAGGTGTCTGCCACTGTTCGACCATCTTCATTATAAGGCATTTCTACCTTCTGTCAAATCAGATTTTTCCCCTAATGCAGTTTGTGACCATTGACTCTCAACTTCTTGCTGCGCACGTCAAAAAAGAGTCTGACTCCCTCTCCTCTACAATTTCTTTCTAATTGCATTTTGTTCTCATATATTCCACACCTGATGTCTGTTGAGTTAATAAGCTCATTCAGGAAGGAGGCACTGTAAGATTTCCTGATGGTAGAGCAGCTCTGCCAAAGTAGCCACCAAGATTTCAGTAAGATTTTCTAATTTCTAGTTTTCTGAAACCTTTTTGTATGCTTGCCATAGAACTGAGTGTCAGCCTAAGCCATAGTAACGGAAAGGTTTGATCCCAACATTGGCAAAAGTTCTGTTTGCCTTGCATCAGAGGTTGCCTTGAAGGAGGACTTATTAGTAGGGAGAAAACAGACCTACCACAAGCAGCTCATTTGCCATTGGCAAGTCTCACTAAAATCACAAAAACATACATATCTACCAGTCCTTACGAAGTATCACATATGCAATCAGCAGAAGAAGGAGAAAGTTCTTTAGCTCCTTCAAGAAGGGGTCATTTTATTGATTAAGGTGCAAATGCAGTGTGTCAAGTAACAGTCCTTAATAATATCCCCAGAAGTGAGCTTGATGCACCTGCCTCACCATTTGATGTCATTAAATGAGAGGACATTTATGCTACACATATCTCAAGTGGACACTAAACGCACACTGACCAATATCTGATCTTGTGGTCAAAAAAATGGGATAAACACACTCAAATAAAAATAATTTTATATTTGCAGAAAATGTCAACAGCATAAATTATACGGGCAGGAAGTATAAAAAAGACCAAGTTCTTAGGAATCATGTCAAAAAATAAGCTACAAGCAAAAAACATACACAATTTCTGAGTCCACTGAATTAGTTACCAGAGTATCTTATAAATAAAGCATTATTATCGCTCTAGTGCTTTAAATGAATAAATAATTGTCAGCTTACTTCTTTCTTACCATTGTAGGTTATCCTCGGTTTTGTCAAACACATCACAAGATGTAAATCCATTTCATCAGAAGATACAAATTTTGAACATACAGGGCACTTGAATCCTATGGAAAATAAAAATATGTAAGTGTGAGTACATTCAACCACCTTGCAAATATGTATATTCAAGCCAAAAAACTATTCTGCACACATATCTGGCAGCTTTTCAGTTTTGACTTGACATTTCTTATATGAACGTAATTCCCTTGATTTAAAAAGTTCTCAAAATGGACCATTGTTTCTGCAAATTGATCTGTTGCCAATTGCAAAGATGTCAGCACCTCTGGAACGCAGTTTCCCAACAACTCTAAAAGCCATTTAAGACAAGTGCAAGAGGATAATGTGACTCTACTAAAACAGAAATTAGAAATGTATAGAGAACATAGCCACTAAAATCTGAACTTGGGCAGGAGCACTGAATTAACATCTGCACTTTTACTAGGAATACACTGAAATTTAACAATTTCAACCTCAATTCAAATTCAACAATTTAACCTCATTGTGCTAGCTGCAGCATCTTTTACCAGTTCCGAGCACAGGAAAAACATTAACTCAGGAGTGCCACCTCACCTACTGAATCACTAATATTTCCTCTAGCATTGAATTTGTTTGACTTCTCTCATCCTAGCCAAGCATGACCTTGTTTAGCTTATGAGGTCACAGCCTGAGGCAATATGGGGTAAAGAATAATTAAGACAGCCTGGATTGTGATGCAACTGCATAATAGTCCATGAAAAAAATGCTTAATACTTTAATTTATGTCATTATCAAAGACAACAGTCTTCCAGTTAAAGATTGGTTGGACAAGTTTTATGGTCCACAGTCTGAGAAAAGTCTGACTGATTTTGATCTGCTGAATAATTAACACATAAGTGAGAGGCAAAAAGCCACCATCAGGGATCTCGATGCAGAACAGCTGTTAAGGGATATACCTACAAGACAACATACAGCAAAAATATCTGAATTCATGCTCAGTGCAAAGCAGCAACTTTTTCTTTGATGCTGTTGAAAAGTAATGATGTAGGCATGTATAAATGGCAACTGCACCTTCCACCAACATCCACGTCTGGGCCTGCTCCTGCAGGTTTTATTTTGTTGCCCCTTGCTTTTGTACATCTAACCTTGGGAGGCCACAATGAACCAAGTCAGTCAAGGATGAAAAGTGACTTGATGCAGCACTTTTGAGTTACTGATGCCTGAGAATTTCGATCTTTACTGTTAATTATTATCCAGATGCAGATCGAGCAACTACTCTGAAGCACTAGCACTTGATAGAAATAATGCACTTCATTTATCAAGACAATGATTTTTATTTTCTTAGTGCAGTTAATAGGAAGCAAGTCAAACCAGACAACTGGTAACACCCATGAGGAACTCCGAGCAGCAGCTGAGCATGTGCTGGAAACCACTTCCTGAGATAAAGTACAGTTCTGATTCTTCCCATTTTAGTCATAAGCAGTTCATATCTATTTCTTCTTGTGTCAATGTTACACTTCAGTTTAAATACTGCTCTTCTCTCCTTATTTTTAATCCTCCTCCCCTAATCCCACGAACAACAGTTACAACCACAGGTTAATAAACATAGAACAGTCAAACACATCTTTTGGAAAAAAAACAAGTCGAAAGGGTTAATTTACTTGTAGAAAGCTTTGTCAGTGACCCTTCAGCCACTGTGTAGCCTCCTTCCCCTGGGTTTCATCTCAACATGACTAAAATCGAAATTAGTATCTCTGTCCTCCAAACACTCAAAACCACCCATAGCTGTTTTGTTACACTTCTCTTCAAGAACTGACCCCAGGTAAATTTTCTCTCAACCTTTATCAGCCTAATGCAGCTGATTACTTTTAAGTCTAGTCAAAGCCTACTAAGACCCATGCATTATTGTCATTTTTGCGCTTATATAGGGCATAATTGACAACATATTTTGATGTGAAAAAGCATGTAACTTTCCTTATACACTGCAGACTGAGTCCTGCTGTGCCAGAAGGGAGTGTTTACACTCCAGCAAGTTAGCAATTATGTTCATGGCTAGTTAAGCACTGGGACGGGCACTAACATGTTCCCTCTGCTTTCTGGACAGGACCCTTCTTAGCTTATTCCCTAGACTCATCATTACATCTAACTGGGAGTCACAGGGGGCAGGGAAAATCATCAATAGGTCTTCAAAACCATTGCTAAAGTTAACAGTGTTATTAAAAAGATACATATCCCAGGAATGCTTGGAAGGAATACTTAAATCCAAATAAAATAGTAGGGAGAGTTTGGGCAAATAAATAAATAGGTAAATGATAATAATATTACCCATGCTTAAAAGACAGACAGCTGCGAAAAATCTTCCTGGTTATCCACCTACAATATTCAGCTGAATGTGGTTATCCTACCATATACCTGCCCCTAAACCTAGTAATAGTCCACATTTTAACAATATAGTATCTTGTGCCTTGTCTAGTGTCAAGGGGTACTGGAGGTAATAGTTAAGCAACTGCAATTACCCTCCTGACACAGCAAGTCTGGGATATCTGACTGCTATAGCTCCACTCAGCACTCAGAACAGTACACTAAAGAACCCATGCATTAGAGAACACTACACTTAGGTAAGCCTTATGGACCAAATTAGCAGCCAGTGATAAAGGTGTCTTTGTGGAAAAGGATGTTTTTTCCAGTGGCCAGCATCAGCTGCATGCCAGAAACAAGCATTACAGCTGAAAAAGTGCTCGCATCACCTGCTGAAACATTTTTTCAAACACAAGTGAAATCCCGCTTCTCATTCCTTCACAACATTCTGCTGCAATAACCAGCTCCTGCATTTAGCCATCTTCCCCAAGAGGTGCAAAGTGGGTTTTGTGAAGGAAATTACCATTTCCAACTTCTTTAGTAACCTCAAAGAATAATTTATTTTGACTGCAGACACATATTTACTTTGTTTTTAACTGTATTTGAAAAACATGAATAAGTGAACAATCAACACTGCCAACAAGCCAGTTAAAGGTCCTTTAAAAAAGCTAGTATTTTCCCACCTTTCCTCAAATCAGAAGGTAATAGTTTAATGACCCAGTTTACAATTAAGTACTCTGCAAGAACAAAGACTCTATTGTACCACATCCCAGCAGGCTAAAAACATTTATAGCCTATGTTTGTTTTTACCACCAGTCTCAAGGAACAATTCCGATAACTTTAAGAAAGTTTCACATGACCTTAACAATTGGCAAAAGGTCAAAAATAACTTGATCTCTACAGGACTTGTTTTACTGAGTTTTGCAGATAAACAATGCAGACACAGACTTTTGGACAACAGAGTCATCAGATGAGGTGGCCTCAGGTAAAGTGTCCTCTAAAAACTATGAAACTCCATTAACTACTTTCTCACTCTCTTTACAAGGAGAGCACAAGAGATAATGATGAGGATGGTGAAACAGTGGAAAAAGGTTGCCTGGGGATGTGGTAGCATTGAAGGTCAGGTTGGACAGGGCTCTGAGCAACAACCTGATCTAGTTGAAGATGTCCCTGCTCATTGCAGGGGGGCTGGACTAGATGACCTTTAAAGGTCCCTTCCAACCCAAATTATTCTATGATTCTAAAATGTATAATTCTAAGTAAAAATTCAGCTTTTATGAAGGTGTGGGTTTCACAGCATTCCTTATCCTCATCCAAGATGAAGAACTATCACCTTTGCATTAGGAATGTCACTGTTTGTCAGCATATGCCTGTGATAACAGCCTATGTCAGCGGAGGAACCACCTCTCAACCCCATTCTCTTTTTGCACAGCAGGAAAGAACTGAGCACCAAAACTGAGCAAGCACATGCCTCTAGCTGACTTGTCCAAGTGCATGCTTAGGAGGCAGGGAGATGAATTCTTACAAGCTCCCATCATCTAGTTTCACAACCCTGAGTACAATATTGAAAGTAATACATTACTTAAAACCATAATCATGGAAAATATTACAACTACAAGAAAAGAGACAGAACAGAAAGTTGCAGTAAAGCCACTAGGAAATCCAAAGGTGACACAGAAAGTTTGAAATAACTAAACCTGCGTAAGTAGAAAGACTTAAATATTCAGAGGTAAATTCTCTCTCTCATTCTCTCTTGAATGTATCACTTTCTTCAGAATCTGCCATCTTTTGCAAGTGAACCTGCCCAGTTAGCCATGAAATCCCATCTTCTTTCACATCCATCTATAGAACTCATAACTTTCATCTCTGGCAGGCTTGGAAACTACCCCCGGGGACAGGTTGATGCGTGCCCTCTATCCGTACCAATTTCAAGCTATTATTGAAATCTTACTGCTTTCGCCCTGCTTTGCAAACAAACATCGGACTGTTTAACTTGTGGTTCACTCCATAACGAAGCAAACAAAAAGCATCCACCAAGTAAGAAACTCCTGAACCTCTGTAATTTTTGCAGTATCACACTGGCACTCATCCTGGAATATCGACTTTGTGGCGGGGAAAATAAAGAACTATGAGCTTCCAGACAACATAGTGCAGAGTGTCATAGAATTGCACATAAAGGAAGCGCCTTAAAGTGGTATTAGAATTGCACAGAAGAATGGATGATCCTTTTGGACAATATTGAACAGTAATAGCAAGAAATAACCACAAATGAAAACCTGCATAAATGAAAGCCTTGCACACACAGATTTTGTAAAATGTATTTGACAATAAGAAGTCTGATTAATGTTACTTAGGTATTTGCACTTGTTCTTCAGTACTTAGAAAAATAAATATAGATAATCTGGAAGGACAGCATCCAGTAAATACAATGGTACGCAATATTACTGTCATGCAAATAAACCCTGCATAATGATGCTAAAACAAAACAAATCCCTCCCAGTAAACATAGAAGATCTCACATAATCAGAGAAACATGTTAGAAAGGACCTCAAGAGGTCACCATGTGTATCCCATACTGGAAAACTGGGTTAAATATACTTAGAGGATTTAAGCTGGCCTTGAAAATCAAGCAGTGAAAGTTTTTCAGCCATCCTAGACAACCTACAATGCTGATCGGCTATTCCTAGAGAGTTAGAACAATCTTCCCTTATAAAAAAGTTGATTATTTTTTATGTGTCCAGTAGATACGGAAACCAGTTGGTAACCGTCCTTGGTATAAAACACGTTTGCACTGGAAAATGTGTGCCCTTCGTCTTTTTCTCCTAGCATGAAAAAAAACCAAGTTACTCTAATCTTTCCTCACAGGCCCTGATGCCTAAACTTTTTATTCATATTGCTGTCCTCTGGACTCTCTCCAACCTTAATATATTGCATTGCCAAGAACTGGGCAGAGCTTTCAGGCTAAGACTTCACAAGTCTGAAATATAAATTAATTGTTACCTATTACATCGTTCCATTACACTAGGTGTTGGATATCTATATATAGATCTGTCTATACATAGAGATATCTCCTTTATGTGTGTCTATATAGGTATGTACATTTTAAACAAGCCGATAAATTATTGGCTTATTCCTCCTGTGACCCATAACAATGTTCAGCAGAACTATTATTAGCCCGCTCCCATTTTGTAGTGGTGTGTTTTCTTCTCCTCACAAGTAAAAAAGACAATTGAAAATTACTGATTAATTATGAACAGTTTTCTCACATGATAAAAACAATTATGAACTCAAAGCCCTCCATAGTGCTTTCAGACAAGTTTTTTCCCTTTTTAAAGTGCAAAGTCCAAAAGAAGTGATTCAAACCAGACTCAAAGTAGATAACTATATTTGACTTGAACTGCTCTCCTAGAGCAGCTAAAGGATTTTTTCCAACTATTTCAGCATCCACCTACTTTTTCACCTAGACCACATTCACTAAGTTTGCTAATAAGAATATAAAGCGGAATAGCATAAACATTGTATTAAAGTCAAGTATAATGCCTCTACTTTTTCCACTTCCTCCTTTTATAGTCAACTGTTTAGAGGACTATGAAGTAAGATTGCAAGAACAGCAGAAAAATGGATGGAAATAATTCATATTCTCGGTGAAGTAACAGTAGTCCTGGTCAAGCCAAACTTCAGTTACTCCCTTTTTCTGTAAACTAATTTGTAAAACAAAGAGGAAAAAAAAAGCTCCAGTAAAGACTACATGGTCTGTCAGACTTATGTGGCCACAGAATTCTCTCTCCTCTTCTCCTTAGACAGCTGAAAAGGAAAGACAGAATAAGTAATCCCTTAAGCTCAAAACCATGAAGCTTTGTACATGAAAGTGTATTGCTTTAACACAGCGAACATCTTACCTGGCTACTTCACCCTTACCACCAGAGAGAATACGAAGATTATTTCACACTAAATCCAAGAACAGACATTTTTTAAATGTCTTTAAGCTAGAAGGTAAAAAACAAAAGAGCACTATCAATTCCCAAGGAACCTTCTGCAAGAGAATTTCTAGGTGCTGTAACTCTCAAGTGGCTACTCAGAGAAATTCTGCCATTTTACGTACAGACGTTTTTTATTAAGGGAGAAAGTGTCTTGGTGAAAAGATACATCTAGTTCTCTAGTTTCCATCCTTCCTTATGCTGTCAATGGCCTAAGCTGGGAGAACACAGCACCATCTGGAAAGAGTTCTGGAGATGAAAAGAAATTCAAGAAACGCTCCCCTCAATTGGGAGAGAATAGGAAATCAAATAGAAACAAGAAACACAACATGAAAGTTCCAAACTGTCTTTTCTATAAAACTGAACCAGGATAAGCACAAATAGTTTCTTCCAGTCAGCACTTACTGATTTTGTGCTCTTTATCTAGTGGGTTTTTTCCCCACTTTCATGCCGTAAAACTTAAGTAAAACACATTTGCGAATTCTTTGAGGAAAACAAGGTATTTTCTCTTGTATTTTCCGATTTAAAGCTCCCATAGCACTCAGTGGGAAAGGGGGGATATATAAAATGGGGAATAAAAAATAAACTTGAGACATTTTTAGTTAAGTAGCTCATGGAATAAGTAAAGAAGATATGTTTGGACAATACTTCATCTCCTAAGCAAAAAATTATGAAAGACAGAATCTTACTACGTAACTTCTTTAGCTCCCTTCACCTTGGTAATTGGGAAAGTGAGACCTTCACTAGCAATCACTGAAAAACAACCCAGTACAGAATGAAGAGGTGAAATTGAACAAGGCACATTTTCTTATTCATAAATAAAGCCTTTAGCAACTGCACTTTAGGTGTTTAATACTAATGTAAAAGTAACATATAATGATGATGATAACTGAGCTGCACATTTTTAGAAACTTAAGAACAACATTTATACAACCATTAAAAGAGAGAAAAAAGCCCCATGCTAAAATACCTTGCAAACCGGAAGATGAAATTATAGGTGGGAAAGACCTGTGGAAAGATTGATTTCACCTCTTAATACAAAAATAAGGACAGCTGTTGTTACAGCAGAACAACTTTTCAAGAGTGGTATTTTAGACTGATGCAGATGCCCAAAGGGAGGAGGAAAGATCTTCTTAGCTCCACCTGGGGGGGTGGTGGTGGTGGTATGTGTTACCTCCCCATCCTATTATCCGTAGCGATCTGTAGTCAAGGTAGATGAGAGACTGCTCAAATCTCCTTCATCCAATCTCCTAGAAAGTCTATGTGCTTTCAAGTTGACAAGCACAGTAACAAGAACAGTTTTAAAGTGTAAGCTACTAATTTGCTCTGTAACTTACTACTTAACTGCATTGCAGACGTATCACACCCTCAGCACAGATCCATACCACAAGTTTCTCAATGGAACAGAAGCAGCTGAAGAGAGACAGACAGAAGTGTGAACAGAATCTCATGCTGGGAGTTGCATTTGGTAAATTTAAAGGTAAGAGCAAACCTCAATTACCATGTTAAGAAGGCTCCACATATACTCGAAATCCAAATGATTTTAGATAAACTTTAAATCAGGGACCAAAAACTCCGCTTATCCACACCATTTTCCTTAGAAAAATATTATTAATTTCCATTGCATCTTTCCCAAGAGAGGAGGGCAGGGGAAAGAACACAAAGGAACATGTTCTCACTCTTTCATACAGGTGTGATGACTCCCTTCCAAAGTCTGAGTTAAGGGCAGCACAGGAAAGAAACTTTTCCTACCTCTTATGTTTGCTCATCACTAGCTCTCTGGCAAGCAGACATAATGCAAGGTCCCCATCCAGCCACACTGGCAAAGTAACACCAGTAATATGGGAAGAAATTAGCCCATCAGCATTTCAGAAGCTTCTGTACACAAGTAGGGTTCTTGCCACTTTTGTGGTATCTTCTGGAGATGTGCAGAAGATAATAAAGTTGTCTGAATATGCAGTTAAGACAGGTTGAACACACTTTGGGGCCCAATCCATTACCTTATTCAGGATGTAAGCAGCCAGAAAGCACGGTCAATGGTCTGGGGCACAAATGCATTTTATTGACACGTGGCAGACAGGATTAACCTGTCAAACCAGCTTAGTTCTCACATTACCAGATGATGACAAATAACTCACTGCAAATCAGGTTGGAGGCCTGAAAACTTCATGCAAATGAAACGCCTTAAAATTTTTACTTTGGAGATATTACATATTGCCATTGCCTTTTTCTTCTTAATTATCACAGTTTAAGGAGGAAGAATTCTCTCTCATTCCTGGTTTCTCCTGAACCTATAAATGATTTATTTATTTTCTTTCCACTCTCTCAATTTTCTCTCGTTACCTGGAACAATTATTTTCCTCAAACACCTGAAAACTGTCTTTCCACTCATTTCACAATGAAAGTTGGGGAAGACAGACAGGATAACAGTGGTTTACTGCCAGAATTAAGCTCTTTTGGACTAACTGAGTAACTTGGCAAGACAACTACATATTTTTACTTACACGGAACCAGTTTGTCTACACTCCCCTCCCCTTCTTCACACTGTCAATGTCAAGTCACTACTTCTAAAATATAGCAGGGTTAAAGAAAAAGTTTCCATGAGAAATCACATCATTTAGAAGGAAGTATAGGAAGAGCTGCTCCAAGATCAGAAGAGAGAATGAAGTCCTACTTTTTGAAATGCACAGACGTAAAAATCTTGAAAACTTGTACTGTACAATGCAACAAATCTGATTAAAATTACATGAAGCAGGATAATAAGAGAGGAGAGGGCAGCTATACCATGCTGAGAGTATATTTAATGATAGCTAGAAGGGAAGAGGTATGATGTGAAAACAGCTGAATAATGGTTGACAAGGATGGCTAAACTGAACATGTGAAACAGAGCATCTTGTTGGACGCAGAGAAGTCTTCTGAGCAAATTGGCCAAAATGAGGTCTTATGAAAAAAAGAAATGGGAGAGACAAAGTAAACACTGCACTTGAAACGCAGCAGACAGGAACAAAGGAGCAAGCCCCAGGAAAAGGCAGCATCTTAGAAGACAGCACAGATAGTGATGCTGCTAGAAAGCATGCAGAAGACAAAGTCTCTTGGAGAATCTGAAAACTATTACTCTACTACACAAACAAGGCGAAAATGGAGACCTGAGAAAGCACAGCATTTACAGACAATTGGTCTGTTGTCTACAAAGTTTTTACCAAAGTAAGTGAGGGTAAAAAAAAAAAGTCCTCACTATGGCAAAACTTTGTAAAGTCTGATTTAGTTTAAATACTTACCGATAACCTACTTGTTCCTGCAGAAAGAGAGGTAGCAATGACAAAGAAAAAAGGGGAAAACCAATCAATGACAAAAAAGTCAGAGCACAAAATATTAAAAATTACAACTGGGAAAAAGATACATAAATAAAAGTTAAATTATTATGTGGGATGATCTGAGAAGTTTAAATATTAATTCTAAACAATACTGTTTAATTTTTTGACAGCAACATCAAATTATAAATCAAATGTAGTTATAATTACATTTATCATTCAGTATAACAGAAAAATTACACCTATTAAAAGCACAGTTTCAAGAAAGTCAAGGACAAATGTTTCAAAGCATACTTGTTTTCTTGTGCTTTTCATCTCATTTTTTAATCATATATACAAGAATTTTTATTGCCTAAGCACAACAGCAGACTTTCCTGAGTATTATACTCTACATTTTCCCTCTTTAGCTCTCAAAATAGCAGTCCTCCACACAGGGCATCGATTTCTAAATTTTTCAGGGAAACATCTAACCTATGGACTAATTTACTTTCATTCACTTGAAACTGGTGAGAGTAGAGTAAGTATGTTTGTTTGGGTTTTTTATTTGGACTTGGTTGGGTTTTTTTTCCAGAGTAAAGGTATGACTTATGAATAAGGACTGAGCTTAATAAAAAAGTCTGGGATGAAAAATATAATTCATGCTCAGCACAAAGGACTTTTGTTTAAAAAATAACTTTTTTAAAGTACTGACATCTCTGCTTATCATAAAGCAGCCTTTTCTTTTTAAATGGAAAATTCAACTAAGGGAAGTTCAGTTTGCACTGACCCCTCTATTCTTCCAACTTGGAAAATATTTACCTTAGTGTATGGACTATAGCAGAAACTAGGATGTAGGCTCATAAGAAGCCAGACTTAACAGAATAATTAGAAACAATCTTAAAAAATTGGGAGAAGACCAAGGGTTTCAAAACACATAATTTCAGAAAGGTATACACTGGCATTAGATCATTAAATCCCACAGTATTGGCAGTATTCAAGTGTTTAACGTGCATTATGCACAAATTTTGATAACATGTGAGAGCAGTTTCTTAAATTAGAATAATATGGCATTTATGCATTCTAATTACTAATTTTGCAAAAGTGCCTGTTTCTAAAATAGAACCTTTTAATAACATTTGGGGATGTACCATAGTAAAGAAAGCATTCAAAATGCCTAATAAGAGGAATAGCAAGGAATATACATAATTGGTTCAGAAAAAGAGAGAACGGAACCAATAAAGAAAGAAACCTCCAACTAACTTTTCTTAACTATTGTCAGTAAAAGCTGAAAAAAATCAAGCTATTGATTTACATGCTTTAAACATATCAATCATGACAGGTTCATCTATAGGTACAGTCTTTTACCTCTATTAAGAGACAGCACATAGCACCCGTACCATACTCTGCAAAACCTTACAGAACATCCATAAATCACAGAACAACCAAACTTTCAGCTGATGCCCCATATCATTCCTATCACAGCAACTGTCAGCAATGTAATTCTTGCTTTTTCATGGTTAAGATGCCACTCTTTGAACAAACCGTTAAAAAGTATTTTGCGTGTCACTCACATTTTAAATGGTCTTTGTAGAGAAGGCTACTATTTTCTATTTTTCTCTGTTTACAACTACTGCATTGGTCTATCAGTCAAATTGTTGAGAAATTTGATTAGTTACCTGTTTTAAACATCTACGCTTGGAAGAGAAACATCTTGTTTACATTAACCAGATCCTCATTGTAAGACACACAGATATATACACGCATACACACACAGAGAGCACACACTGTAAATAAGTTTTAAGGGGGAAGTGCAGTCGAAACAAATTAGTTAAAATGACAGATATTTTGACTTTTCAGCAGTTTGAAAAGTGACATGGTAACTCAAATGCTTTTACTTACAGCTTTTACATAAAGAATTCTATGCTTTCATTGCTTTACTCATCTGTAATGCTGCTGAAGGTAAGAGGAACTGCAACTATTTTAAGAAGTATGTTTTGTTCTTCACTGTTCAAACAAAATCATTATCTGTCAATTGATACATGTAAGCATTATATATAAAAAAGGAGACACTGTTTTGAGTTTGCTCAAATATTGAGATAGCATGAAACTGCAACATGCTGATAAATTCTACCGTAATAAGAAAGGGGCATTGCGTTGGGGGGGGTGTTGTCGTGGCTTTGGTTTGGGTTTTTTTTGTTTTTTTAAACAACTGACCAAGGAACAATCATAGTTAGCATTCCTATTTCAAGAATGCCCTTATAAGATCAGGATCCTAGTGTTTGTTGAGATATATGTATTAGCCCCTCCTCCAAAGAGCTTACACTCTAAAATTGACAGGAAAAAGCATTGGTTACAATAATGTCTCCATTATATACTTCATAAATGCAGGAAGAAACTTGCTCTAGCTTACACAGAAAGACAAACAATGCTTATAAGTCTCTAGGTGTCACCTTATATAAAAATGCTATTTGCCCACAATGACATTGAGACAAGGGTCACAGGAAAAGTCAAACATGACATAAATTAGCTCTGCCTTTTCATGTAGCTCTGCCTTTTTAACCAGAGCCTTACCTAATGAGTTAGAATGGTACACTGGAACAGCCTACTGCACCTTGCTGTATTAGCAGGCCTGCCAGAAGCCTATAAAACAATTCAGAGACTGACAGGATCAAAACAGCAACTAGAGGACAAAGAGCAGTGAGGTGCATTTAAGTAAATCCTTCCATGATATAAACAAAGCAACAAAAGAGACTCCACAACAAGAAACTGCGGACTTTAGAACAAGCAACAAGCTAATGAAGGATACAGCCCAAATGTGTACTATACACATATTTCAGCAGCAAACAACTTATTTAAAGAAAAAACTTCCATGATGCACCCAACACTTAGCCCTTCTCAAACAAGTAGGATTTAATTCTCTTCCAATTCCTGATTTTTTCAAGTGTAAGGCACTCATTAAAAAATAATTTATGAATATTCCATCACTTTAGACATCTAAAGTCCTGAGGTAAGACTACTCAGGACTACTACTACTATGACTACCCCAATGCCAAAATTATGAGAAATAGTTTTATATCTATTTTTTTCCATTGTAGCCTTTCATTCTAGGTTGAAAAAAATTCACAGCTTCCCAAGATCATCTGTGAAAGAAACAGTAGTTCTCTAAAGGCAGGTCCAGCTAAACAAACCATGCCCAAGCAAGCAAGATTTCATACCGCTAAGTTCTTGGCTACTACATTGTCACATTGTTACTTTTCACTAGACCAGGTTTTAAGAACTGCAAAGATTAACATTTAGAGGCATTTTTCTGTTTCAAATTAGATCTGCTCCTTTATCTAAGACAAGCATTACGAGACAGAATCTGTACTTTTAATGGCTTATAAAATAAAAATCTCCATGATACTCTTGAAGGATAACTCTCTCACACTTAGAACTCGTTACCAGTTTTCTAGAAGGCTTTCTAATTCTGGATTTTAGGAGAGGTCAAAGTAGCTGTTTCCCACATGGACAGCAGCTTAAATCCACTTCTCTCGTTATAGGAGACGCCTTCAGAAGGCAAGTCCATGGCACACAGGTGAGTGCAATAAAAGCACCTGTGATAAATTTGACATGGTCACCAACCAATTAGTGAGATTCAGCCAGGTGTAAGTCATCAGCTCTGGTGAAAAGACAGCCTTGTTCCAGTTCTTCCATAGTAAACTCTATCTGTATTAAAGACTACTGAGAAGTAAGCCACAGGCATGTAAAGGACAGCCTCTGCCTCCAGGGTTTTTTTTGCTTCATCAAATAACTTTTCTTAAATTTTGCCGTTCACTACCATTTTCAGGAACACCTAATAAAGGTTCCCAAAGAAAGCCTAGCATTCCTGTCAACCATCATAAAGCACACTCTTCTTCTCTCTAGTGGAGATCTTGCCATACCTGTCCTTTACAGCAGTCGTATCAAATCAGAAATCAGTAAACTGGGAGATGTGCCCATAAAAGAAACCTACTTTCTTGGGGTTTTTCTTGAGAAGCAGCAATACTCAACATAATTCCTGGCTTTGTGCAGCGAGAATGGCATTTAAACTTATATCTTTGCTTTCCAAAACTATGTAGACATTGTACTAGTCATTCTATTAATCCTAATCTACAACAGCAGTTTTTGTTTTGGAAAACATCTCCGCAGGGCAGCAGGCAGGCTACAGAAGACTAACAGTTGTCTAATCTTTCAGGGAGATCCTCCAGCTGTAGGTTGAAAAATAAGTGAATGCTGAACTTGTTCTGTGAATAGAAGACTGTAGCCTGACGTGCTGTCATCTCTGGTACTTGCCACTGATTGTGTTTGGACAGACTGAACTACTGCTTTTGGTGTAAAACCAGTTCCTTAGCTAAAAATATATCAAAATTGTTCAGAAGCTGGCCTAAATATGACCAAAAGAAAAAAAACCTCAGAGTTGGAAGGGTTATGTCACACACATGGGAGTATATTTTACACAGAAGTATATGCTTTTGGGTAAAGTCAGCACAAACATGCAAATTACCCTCCTTCACTATTGCGTAGGTAGGATGATTTTTATTGACAGCAGAGATATTCAAAACAACATTGAAAATTGAGCTCCTGGTTAAGGAAGGGAGTTCATAGCACTAAAACAACATCTATATACAATGACTTCCAGAAAGAAAAATAAAAACTTCAACTCATTCACCAGGTTTCTACCTGCAACAAAATTCATACAAATAGAGCTAAATCTTGAGACGGACTAATGTTGTTACACTGTCACCTAGTTACTCTAGAATCATACAGTGACAACATTTCATATGGAAAAAAAGTTCATTTAAGCTCTTAAAAAAAATTAATCAAATGTTTCAGATGCATTTATGTCAAATCAGCATGTTACTCAACCGACAACATAGGTGGGATTAGAAATCCTGGAGTATGTTACTGTTGCTCTTTAACTAGACTGGTACCTCACAAAGTTGAGGGTAGTACTATGCAGCAAAGTAAAACAGCAAGCCTTTTGGAATAAATTCAAAGTACTAAAAGGACAATACAGTATCCTAATCTACTGATATTCTGGCAAGAACACGTATACACAACTCTGAGTCTTTAAAACTAATTCAGACAAAAATTCTGATCTCAACTGTATTAATGTGGACAGCTATAAAGCTGCTTTTAGAGACAACAGCTTCTACACAAGCAATTTCTAAAAGATACAGGAACACCTTCTGAAGTACCAGTTATGACAACTTTATTATCAATTCTTATTCCTTCAGGGACATTTTGATAGAAGGAAATTGAAAGTGAGGCAAGGAAAAAAGCCCTCTTATACAGCTACTAGCTTTTTTCTTGCACTGCCTAATTTGCTACAGTAGGTTTAAAATGTATTTAAATGTAAGTGTATATGATGGGTTCCACCCCCAACCCCCCTCCAAGCAAATGTGAACAAGCTTTTTTTCACTATCCAATCTCTGTTTGTTTCTGTAATTTCTCAGTGAAAAAACCTGTTCTTATACGAAACCTAAGAAAACAGAACACCAGGGAAATAACTTTTAAAATGTGACTTCAATAAAAACCTTTGACTTATGTTATATATCATCTCTCCAATGAAGCAAGTATAAGGGGAGAAAAAAAAAATACTAAAAAGTGGAATGCAACCCCGGAAATTACCCAGCAGCTTGCCCCAGTTCTCACATATATGGCAGAGGTCCAACCTAAACAAAGGAAAGTTACCCATAAGTTAGGGACAACTAATTTGGAAACATAGCTTTCCCAGGACATGGAAGAAACTCTAATACTAATTTTGTTTAATGACGCTATTTCCATTTTTCATTTAGAAGTTGAAATGCATGCATTCCAACAATTGAAATAGCAAAACCAGTTTCTTTTCTTTTCCTCCTGAAATTAATTTTATTTCATCCAGTAGGGAGGGGGTGTAAGAAATGCATGCGGTTTCCTTTGTTATCTGTTTGGTAGTAAACTGAATCAAGCTGCCGATATTCTTACCATCATAATGGTGTGGCAGTATACAAAAATGTCTTCAGTGTAAAAAGCAAATAATATTTACTTGGGATTCCCACTCCTAAGGAAAATCCTGCAAGACATTTGTAAAAAGATAACAGTAAGTAGGAAAAAAAAGCACATACTATCTTAAATAAACTGCACTTAACAATAGGGAAAAAAATATTCAAACCACATAGCGCTCTGCAGCAGGGTCATAAGAAGAAAGGAAAAAGGTCGCTGAAGTATTTACAAACCCTGTTTTCACATATGAATCAAAGTATTACTATGTTTTCCATCTTGGCTTTGAAAGCCATTAAGTAAAATTAAATATTTACAGGCTTTGTTCTTTTTCTTCCACACAAAAGATGGATCTTATCTTATTACCTCAGCATTACTGGATGCAAAACTATCCCTTTTCAAAAGTAAATATTTCAGAACACCACCTTCTAGATTTTCACCTCTTGTCAAGAAAAACTAATGTTATTTTGAAAGGTTAATCTTACAGTCAGCCTCCTACTGCTCTAGGCGTCTTTCTAATACTAATTCAAAACATATCAGAAGTTTCTCCAGGTTCTTAAACATTTAAGATCAAATATTTTCATCATCTCATTTTTTAAAAAGTGGTGCCACATAGCACCAAAGAAAACTGAACAGACAGTATGTCTGACAGGATCTGTATAACCTGGTTTTTCTTTTTCTACTTCCACTTACTGGAAGGAACCAAGCAGGGAAGTCCAGCTGAAACTACAAGACTAACAAAACTTTTAGCAGAAAACGAGAACTAGCTTTAGAAAGTCCTTAAATCACATGAAAAACAAACAACAGAGGCGAAACTAAGAAGAAGGAACCCGGCTTACCAATGTTTGAGAAAGCCGTGACAAGAAATCTATTTTCTAGGATAACAGTGAACAAATAGATGAAGACTGAACTTCTAAAACCCAAAAAGACTTAAAACAAAATAAACAAAAACCCCTAACCACAAACAGAAACACAACACACAGAAACTCTAGGCATATGAGTCAGACTTAGAAAGAGTTACAAAAAGCCTTCCCGAGGAAGTCTATCTGCTCTGCCCTTCAAGGCTGTCCAAAGTTGCTTTCTGGACCACAGGGAACTGGGGGCAAGTGAGAGTCTACCACACACTCTCGGTCTTTTAAATACAATTCAGTAGTTCAACTAGAAAGCTTTGGGCCGGCACGAAACGGACTACTCCTGAATGGCACCTTCTCTTAGGTCCCGGGGGCATCCCCCGGGGCAGAGCGGGGCAGGCGGCGGGCAGCGGCCCGGCCCCAGAGGCCTTGGCTGAGCTGTCCAGGCCGCGGGTGCTGAACAGGCCTCGGCCCTGGCAGGGCATCGCCTGGGCTTTGGCTTTTTCCTCTTCTCGGCTTCTGCGGAGCGTCTGTTAAACCCCAAACAATTCATCCTCGACTATTAGTCTTTTGTTGATGCTGTTATTAAGTGCAGTTAGTGAAATACCACAACAGCGACACAAATAGATGTGTTATTACATGAGGTCTGTCTTCTGCAGCCAGGCCAGAGTCAAGCCCTTTTAATGGTTTTTACTCTGGGTCTTTAGGGAACATTCATGGCTTAAAGATACTAAATTCAGTTTGTGTAAAGGATGATGAGGTATATGCAAGTGTAAAAGAAAACAACCCTGAAATCCCTCTCTATTTATACAGCACTAAGGCCAATTTGTATGCACAATCACAGTTGTACTTTTGTCAGTTATGGAAAGGTTTTTCACAGCCCAATCAGTTGCTTTGAATTTTAAAGACTAATTGCATCTGACTTTCTTGTTTATACAGGAAGAAACAGTTTCAAGTTTACTAGCTAACACAAACAGTAATACCAAATAACTCTCTACCTAGGTCTATTTTTAATGAATACTGTTATCAATCTATTCTTCTCAATCTGGCTAGGCAGACAGTCACTGACAGAAACAGCAACTTAACTTTTTTAGGACAATTACTCTACTCTTAAACGCTGTCTGCTTCGTTACCACCCTGGTGTCCTTTTTTCTCAGACACACCTAGCAAATTAGAGCTTTCTACAAGACTAATTCAAAGTAAGCATATAAAATAAGCATATCATTCAAAGTAAGATATAAAAACTGAGAGATACTAAACCGTAACACTGTAATAAATGCTCTTTCAGTTGCATTCCAAGGCAATACACATTATTAAAGTGGTATCCAATAGCTAGAAAGTGTCAAGTACAATTAAAAAGCACAAAAGAGATTTCTTCATTTATAATGAAAAAAAAAAATACCCGTTAATAAAATGCACCAATTGCAAATTTCTGCATTCAAAAACTGGGAATCAGTTGTGAAATAGTAAAGGTAATTTGCTTATTGGGAAGTTTTCCAATGGTGAAATTACTTGTCAAAATAAAATACCCAAGGAATTAGATGGTTTTCCAGTAAGAAATTAAGAAAGAAAAGACAAACATCATCTGCTCCAAATGGGCTAAACCCCGCTGATCCTGCATTCCAGTGCCGAGAAAGAACTGTTAACCGCAAGGTTCCTTCAAGTGCTACGATCATCAACAAAGAGCCTTTCCCCCACACACCACTCAGAATTACATCTGCTCTTGTAACCCATTTTGTGTAAAGTTTTGGGGTAAAAGACATTGTATGCCTACTAACCTAAAAATAATCACAAAAATGTATTTATAATGTCAAGAGCAAGGCCTACTATTTTCCAACACACTGTATGAAAAAACATTTAAGTATTGCATACAACAATAACTTACTGTAATAGCTGACAAAGTATCTTTCCTCTACACTTACCCTTCTATGGACAAGTACTTGTGATGATACTCCTAAACCTCAGTTACAGGGTTCAATGTCACACCATTCACTGATTTTCACGGTTAGGAAAGCACCATTAAAATTAGCTTCCAGTTTAGGAGTTTCTGCAAAGGACTATAAATCTATCAAATTAAGATGTGAATACTGAGATTACAGAAAGAGCTCCTTTCCTCCAGCAGAGGAAGGAATTCTTGTCAGTTATATATTAGAATTCCTGACAAATGGGATTATACTCTTCAAGGCAGATTTGTGAGTATACCAAAAGTTCTGCATGTGCAAGACTCACTGAGTAAAGCTGTCCTCAGTGTTTTAGCTGTACCAGTAGCTTAAAAGCATTGTACCTAGTACATTTATCATCACTGCCTGAAGGAGCACAAGGCTAAATATGTCAGAGAGAAACTATACTAGGGAAAATGCAAGAAAAACAAGGTACTGGCTTGAGGCTTTTCTCCCTTTCCTATTTCTATATGAAATTTCACGTCTGAAATTGAATTACAAGTGTGTAACTTTGTGCATTTACAAATCTGTAAGGTATATACAGAAAACTGATAGGATAATATTTAATATGTTGACAGTTAAGTTCCAGGCTTTAACACCTTGTGCTATATGTGCAGCACACCTACCCGGTTAGACCTTTGAGGAAGCAAGTTTAACCAGTTGTTTAGCCTGCATGCACTTCAGAATACTGCTAGTGACAGGAAAACAGTTACACCACAATTTTCAAGTTTGGGGAAATTCAACTTAGAAAAACTGGAGACAAGAAAATACCTAAAAATGGATACCCTAAAATAAAGAATTTCATCAACACGTCCTCTCTTATCTTTGATACAGAGCCAATTATCTATTTTAGTGTGTTTCTCTTCAGCATTACTCCTCCATTAACACCTACTGCTAGATGAAACTAGGATAACTAAATTAAAATCCAAATTAAATATAATAGCCAAAATTATGCCTTTCTAGGAAAAAAAAAAAATTCTAAACTAAGACATCGATTTATTTTTTTTAAACAGGAATATTTTTAAGATCCAGCTGAATCAGTATTTCTGCAGATTTATTTTTGTTTCCAGTAGCACTTTTGTTACTAATACAGGTGTTGCAAATAAGATGACTCATCTGCACAGAAACAGCAAGAGGGCAGAGAAAAGGAAAGAAAAAATGGAGGCTCTCAATAAGCTATAAACACACACAGCTTTACTGTGTCACAGGATCACAGTTTAAGAGACTGGAAAACAACTGTATCAGCACCCATCTTCTAATTCCCTCTAAGTGAAAGTAAGGTACCAAACAGCACCATTCCATGCAGACTTTCTCTCCACCTCTCTCTTGCTTACAAATTTGGTATCCTTTTCAGAGGTTTTCCTTTGAGATTAACATTTCCTGGGGTGCTCATGTTTTTCACTCATTTTAATTCTGCATCTTTGTGGATAGTGTCAGGCCAGCCACATGTTGAATACCAATATTTATTTTTAAACATAATTCAAAGAATGCTTGCATGCTACAGCTAACTGTTTTACAATTAAGAATAGGCTGTCATGAGACACAGCTGTTAAACAGTCCATTAATAAACCAAATCCATGATGGGAAAAAGAAGAAAAACAAGAGTCCCTAGAGGTTCATCTTATAATTAGTATTTTGCTGCACTTTGTAAAATGCACAACATTTTACAAATATTACAGCTAAATAAAAGTAGAGGCATTTGACTGCTGGCAAGCATTTAAGAGCATTCCTCCTGTTGACAAGTTATGCATCACTTCTGCATACTTAACTTGCAAGCTAAAGTATCTGTAGAGTGAAACAAGGGGAAAATCAGAATAATCTCCAATTTGATATAATCTCATCTAGACCAGAATATCTCCAGGTCTCCCACTCTCAACTCATCACAACTGTAGCCAGAGTAATTTCCATTATTTAAAGGCTGTATAGCCCAGCACCCTGCTTCTCAGCATACTTAGCAATCCAGACACACCACCAAATCCACAACATGGCTGTATAGCTTTTCAGACTCAAAAAGCCAAAAGCATTCAATACCACACTACACCCTACACCTGCCATTTTCATTAGTTAACTAATGAACAACTGGTGGAATGGCAGAGATGGAAGGGACAGTCTGTGGATAACAAAATACAAGAACCACCTTTCCAGTACACTTCAGTGGGGATCCACTTCATTTTTTTGATGCTTTTGGCTACTTCTACCTTAGCTCCCAGTTTACATCAATAAAATACCAAGATAAAATACAAAATCTGTATGCCAGTATTTTCAACAGTAAATTAAACTCCAGCTAAAAGGGAGGTCAATATCATTAACCCACTATTAAAAATGAGGCAACAGCCATAAATAAGCAAGTATTTTGCAGAGAAAGATTGCCATGTGCGTTACAACAAATGTAAGTCAAGTCATACTTAGCATTAACAAAGACTGTTCAGAGTATATTTTTTTCCAAGAGTTGAAAGAAATTACAGAAATTAATTCCTACTGGCTTTTCTAGCACTACTAAAAGCAAAGATTGCAGCAGAGGTCCTGGAAATTTTTTGCTCTGTCAATAATACTAAATAAAAAGGGCTAATATTTAACAAGTTTTTTAAAAAATTATTTAGCCAGTGGGCAAAATTACCTTAATCCAAGATTACAGCTAACCAAGCCCTAAAAGAGAACCAATACTGGCCAACATTTAAAAACTAGAATGCTTTTGACAACCACTCCATGACCTCAGGTTCCATGACAGCATAAACTCACCTTATCTGTGTGGATAGGAACAAACAATCTCAATGCTGCTGTCAGCCCAAGTGGTCTTCTCATAAAGCTTAATTCTAGCCCACTTTTCACAAATCAACAGATTTCCCCAACATATTAAACTGTTTAACATCAAGAAATTACATCATCTGAGCTGAAAACTCTTTTGAACATTTCTTCTGAATAAAGCTTTAAAGTAAAATGTATAATCATTAAATGAATTTAAAAGGTTGGTTGTCTGCAGACCCGTAGGGGGAATCATATATACCCGCCCGGCCCACGAGAAGGAACTCTTGCCCCCCCAGCTCCAAATGTGTTCATCATTTCCTTTTGACTTCATCAGCTGAGCACAACTGTGTGTTTTACAACTGGAGGGGCACAGTGGAGACACAAAGGAGAATAACCTGGGCTGAACACATTATCTCTCTCACTTGCACAACACAAGACACATTATTTGCATTAGCCTTCTTATTTGTTTGCAGCAGAACTAGTCCCACATTCACAAGGAACATTTCCTCCACTCCCTACTTGTACGCTGTCACTGCATCTTGGTCTTGTCAAGTGCATGAAAAACGAAGTTTATTTAGCACACCATTTATTATGCTAGCAGTGCAATCTGTTTCCTCCAAACTGGAAGTTATTTCAATATTGTGTTTTACTTCATAAGTATTTTATACACTTTGGTTTTTCACATCCATAGTTACAAAGAAGCCCAGCATCTGTCTGAAAATGTTATCACTTACAAACCAAACAAATTCAGAGATATGAGACATTTGGATAAAAACTAATCCAAGGTTGAGCTGTAGCAAATATACAATTAAAGCTAACTGCATTCAGTCCTTAAGCAGCAAGGCAATGCCCGTAGACTTATCATCTAATATTTAAATGTTAATCATCTAGTATCCAAATGTTAGGACAACTGAATTAGATATTCAAAGGGTGTTTCTTTGATAGCATGCAGTGCTTTTAGATATGTGAATTTCATACCGTTTTCATTCATGGGCTGTTCTAGTACATCATTTCTCTTCAGCCAGTGACAGCCTTATGGCTCTCTTGCACTGATGAAACAGGTAATTTATTTCTTTACACAGCAGTTTAAAGATATCAAAGTAGTGTTACAATTACATTGTATAGATTGATAGAGCTTTTACAAAAAGCAGGGTCTTTTTCATTTTGAACCCAGACTAACAACCTACCTGTCATATGCTTAGTACTGCTCCCAATATAGAAAGGAAACAAGTATCTATCCACACTTGGCCTGACTACCTCTAACAACTATATCCATAAGGATAAGGGGGTGAAAAAACAAACCAAAACACTGAATCGAACCCTAATTGATCATTAAGGTTGCAAAATCACAACAACAAAAAAAATAGAAAGCTTTAGAATAAAGTTGCACAGGTAACCCTGTATTTGGGCATTTCACACCTGAACTTAGTAGTACTAACTTTCAAGACACTTCATCAAAATCACCTCTGAAGATTAATGACGCTTATCCGGTTTAAGATACTATAGATACATTCAGAATTCAAGGGTACGATTTTAAAACATTCCTCCCAAAGGACAGCAAAATACCCCAGAAACAGACAGCAAATCCTCAAGGCTGGCATCTTAAGCTACTTCAGTCATCCTTACTTTAGGCTACTCTAGTCATCCCCACTGATTCAGCAAAGACAATGGCAAGAAAGAGGACTGCCTTGTGGTGAAAGCTGTTAAATGACCATAGAGAACTCCATTTTACCATTGTCACCATTCTTCACATTCTGGAAATTGTCCACCATTATCTCTCTGAAATTTGCTTAACTGATGATGCTCTGCTCTACCTGGTAGGGCCACAGCATTTTCTCAACAGGTAAGATCTTTCCCCATACTGGAATTTCAATGCATATTCATGCTTGGGAACCAAGGAGGAGTGATATTATTCAGTCTGCAAGAAGTAAAACTCCTGATAGCTGCAGGAAGGCAGGATTCAAAAGCAGCACGATTTTCAGGGAACTATCTATGATTCTTGGCAGGGAGATAGTCTTTCAGATAACTTAGAAAATAAATTATCACCAGATTGTTCGAGATTTCATTATAATTTTGAAGATTCTCAAAATACTGTCTGTGTGTTCAGGCAATCTGCAAAAAGCACTTGAAGCAGACCTTTCTTTTGTTGCATATGGAAAACTTCACCAGTTTTTAAATTTCTTTCATGAAGGCCACATCTGTTAGGGTGGACTATGACAGGTTTTATTTTAGCAGCACAGAAGAACTGCATTTAGGTTACGCTCAGTGCAATTCATCCTTCAATATTGTGTCAAATTCAATACTTGAAGACAGATGCATCCGTATTTCAGTAAGACATGGGTCCCTCTTCTTTTTGCACTGAGTCCTAATGACTTAAAAAATTTGCTAAGTGCCTTAACTCTATTTCAACTCAAGCAAATGTATATACATCTATACTTTATGAAAAAAAAAAAAAATAATTCCAGAAGAATCATAGTTGAAGCTTCATTTTTCCCCATAGAATAGCCTTTATGCATGTTCAGGCAATGTGCTAGAACTGACATAACAAAGAATGTTATTTACTAGCTTTGATACTACTCCAGATGCTCGACTAACCTCTCATATCTAAAAATTCCACCTTCAGTTTTTAAAACCATAATGAAATTGCAGTATAAATCAATCTGACATAGGGACTAATATGGTAGCCCAACTAGGAAGTGTTTTGGAACACCATTAGGTTTAAAAGCCATTTACAGTTAAAATGTTGCTAAACAATTGCTTTATATAAATAACACTTCATATGGAAAGCCAAATATATTTTAACAGCTCATTTTTTCTTGCCATTATTCTTAGGTGAATTTATTATAAGTTACTAGAAGACATGCAAAGTGGATGCCAGATGAGAACTCTGTATTTATAGCACACTAAGTCGGTCAGCAAACAGAATCTACTAAAAATATCCACAATGGTATGCAGCACACCCACCCTTTGGGGACTATGCACAGGCTGGGGTGGTCTGACTTTCAGACAGAGTAGACAAGGAAGAAGAAAACACCCAGGTAGGTCAGTCCCTAAAGACTAACGGAGTAGAATCCCATACAACGCTTCATACTCTGTTTGGCAGATAGCCCAAGCCCTATGAGATTTTCCTATGTGCTTCCTGATCTCTCCCGGTCAATACTATGCAATCTCCAAACAGGGAACAGAAGCATGTGACGAGTGAAAGTGAGAACTGGCTCCATTCTTATTATGGCTTCCCCTCCCATTTTTGCCAGCATCAGGAATTTGAAGCCTACCACAGAACAGACACCAGACAACTCTGGAGGCACACCAAGACATCCTTATGAAAGTCACAATGATAATTTATAACGGAAAGGTGGCCTTGGGAACATAGGCACTCACTTAGGAAATACCTAATGAGAGAGCAGACAGCAAAACCACTGTCCTAGATGTCTATGAAGTGTGGTCCTGGTTTTATTCAGGTAATTGTGGGTTTTACACAATTTGTTTTCTTTTCATTTATAAGGTGCATGTCTTTAAAGATATTCCAAAATAAAAGCTCACAGCACTCAAAGGTTTCTCACTGCTTCTTTTCACAGGTTAAATATCTGCAAGAACATGTTCCATTACCACAGAAAATGAAGACAATCTGTAGAAATGACCACACATCTCTCCTGAAACTAATTAAACCATTCACGAGCAGTAGACACACTGCAGAAAAAATTTGAAAATAATATAAATTTGGTTCATACATCTGCAAATAGCAGGGAAAACCAACACAAAAGCTGTCATAACATTATTCGAAACTTAAAAGTTTCATGCAAGGCTAAGACAGCAAATCAAGAACATTTACAAGATGAAGTTTTCCATGAGCAGCTGGCAGGAACAGGAGAGGAGAACTTACCCAAACAGATGGGTAGGCAAAGTGCTTTAAAAATAGTTTTGAATTTCTAGCAGCGACAAAAGGCTTTCTTTATAAGACAAAGAAATGAGTTGGGAGGTTGTTGGAGACTAGTCTGCAATTATGTGAGAGAACATGAGGAGAGGCACGCTGTCAGGATATCAGGGTTGGATTTGGTATTCAGAAGACATTAAAGAGGAAAGCCTTTGTTTGAACTGGCACTGCAAAGGCTCAGTCAGGTATTATCACTGTCTTGATAGCCAAAAGAAATATTTATATATGCCATTACAATTAGGCTGTTTCCTTTTCTTCAGACCGATAACTACTTACGTTTCTCCCCTAAATGCAGTGCTGCCATTTTTATTAATTGGCTTCTCCTACCCCCTTTTGTTTACCAGGCAGTAAGAAAGAAAAAAAAGAAGCCCTCCAAAGATCCTCTAACACTTGCCTCAGGCTTTACTCCAGAGTCCTGAGCCTCTCATCATCACAGAGACCCGTCTCCCTCTTCAACTGAAGGAAACCCAACACCACTCCAAGGGGCTTCACTAAGACTACCAGAAGACCTACAGTGCTCATTTAGTTTTTAGCTCATTTGTCCAAATGTGTAACATTTGAGAGTAAAAGCAGCCTCCTGACTGAGCTAGAGCAGGTGAGGGGTGATTGCGGACTTCTTGCTTCTTTTTCCTGTCCCACATCCACTCATTAGGAGAGTTTACAGCTCTGCTGCCAAGCAGGAACTGTACACTGCCCACTATGTGTGTACAGAAAGAGAAGAGCCCACTAAATAAAGTAGAGCAAGACCCTGGAGAGGGACTGGATTCCTCAAATTCATCTGTCAGAACACCTCTTCTGAAACTCTCTATCAATAGACTTTATCCTTGGTCTACTTTCCTAGCATGTTGGATTTTTCAATCTGTATTTTGGTTAACGGAATGGTAATACATTTCCAAAACCTCCCATATCTTCAGTGACTGCTGAAATTCTCTTACTTTGGAGTCAACTCGCAGGTATAACTGAAGAGAAAGTGAGGCTCACATCTCACACCCCCCCAGCCTGTGGCTGTTGTGAGTTTGTCTGTGTATGTACAGACATGTTTGTATTTCTCTCAGCTCCCAAACTAGTCTCCATTTTAACCTTCTTCTACAATCAGACGACTTCAGCCAGCCTCTCATCGTTATTGTTCTCATTTTTATAAAGTGGACAAACACCGATATGATTGCCTTTCACTGGTGCAGCGAAGTCAACTGAAAAAAATCAAAACATCAAAGCAGAGACAGCCTCTTAGCTTTCACCACTCTTCACCTTGGAAGACCTATGAACAGCAACAGCAAAACTATCTGAAAACACACATGGGATTTTTTTGTGTGTGTGTGTTCACAACAGCAAATAGCAGTGATACACCTCTAAAAAAAAGGCAGAATTTGTATGGAAAAGTTATAGCTTTTATTAGACTAAATCCTTACACTCTTTCCTCATTCTGAATGGTTAGGAAATAATATAGAAAAATATATATTTTATCAAAGATTCACTGGCCTTCCTCAAACACCAAAACCAAATTCCCATTGCTGGGAAAAGAAGGTATGCCAAGCAGTACCAAGGCATACAGGCTGATACTGCAGTAGTTAAGTCTCGCTGCTTCTAACATGTTTCACACACAGGGGGTATCTAAATAGCTTCACTGCAAAGCATGCTTCCCAACACTTCTCCCAGGAGGGCAAAGATCTTGGGAGCTACAACTTTGGCCAGCAGAACAAGAGCAGCATTGAAGTCTGAAGCGTTTAAGAGTTTCACAATTTCTCAAAGCAATAGTACTTGTGTGATACTGGGAGAGAAGGGCAAGGAAGTGACCAAGAGACAGTCATACACACACACACTCCCCGAAAAAAAAGGTGTAAGAAAGATGAAGAGAACCTGAAGAACATGTTCAAGTGTACCATATAACTAAACAAATCAGATGGAAAACAAACTAAGACGTGCCTTTCTAGGCAGTTATAGAGATGTCCAGAAAACTTATCTTCTGAGACTTCACATCATTCTTCTACCGATACCTGCTTCCCACAATCCAACAAGTAATTCAAGGTTATAACCTGAGGCTTTCATGAACGTTATTCTATAGAATGAAGAATTCATTCAATACTTCTACCAGCTATTATTACAAACAAATGCTATTATAACATACCTATAGGGGTCTACCCCTACCATGTTACATACATTCAGTAGCTGGCAATAAAACCTGCACTGTAACATACTTCATAAAAAAGCTCGATTGTTATTTGGCTTGAGAAGAATGTAACAAACTTCCTTCTCCTAATAAAGTTGAACAGATGCAACTTAATCTCCAAATTATTACTCAAAGTCTTGGCATAGACCTGAAAGCTATCAACAGTTGTATCTGACAACACTATATATTTAAAGACCTGTCTATAAATACATCATATAAAATTGTATATGACTGTATATAGCACAATCTAAGATTTTTTATAATACTTGCATGTCTCTATTTAATCAACTTGAGTGAAGAACCGATGTGGATATTAAAAGACTCAATATGTAATATTTCTGCTCTCTTCAGTTGAATTTTTACATATTCTTCCCTAAGAGACTTTTAAAGACAAAAAATATTTAAAGGCTTTATTCTTGTTGTATAATGGTATTTTGAAGAAGAGATTTAAATTTGAACACCAGAAGGACACTTACAGTAGGCATTTTCACCAAGAATTCTCCCTGTTGTGACTGCTCAGAAACAGGATCACAAACATGAAGTGGGTTCTGAGGAGGTGCCAACATTTTAAGTGATGGAAGTAACACACCGCCAATTATCCAAAGCAAAGAAAATTCACCCAAACTGTCCATTTTTTAGCTGAACCAACTGCCACAAGCATCATTGATAAAAACAAGCTATATTATAACTACAGCAGTAGCCTTGCTGTAGCACTGACAGTCTACGTGGGAATACTTACTGCCTAAAAACACAGTGGAAAAGCTAACTGTGGATCCCAGGGCCAACTTTCTACATGCTGCTCTTAATAGGAGGTAAGAATATTTACCTTGGGGCTGGGAGAGAGGGGAAGTCCCATTCACTGAGCAACACAGCGGGAAACCACTGGTCAAAATTCCTGATAACAGTGTTAACACCTTAAAGGAAGCTGGAACTTGGCATTGTGTCACAAGAAAACTTGAACGTCGTGTGCAAGTTTGGCCTCTGCATCTGGGAGTGCCATAAGATCTGATGGAATTTGGGTCTTGCTCTGCTTAATGCTTTAATCCTACTCCAGGTGTGCTTGCAGCCCAAAGTTAAATACATATGTATTTCTTCTTTTGTGAGATCGAGGCCCCCATTGTTCAGTGAATTGAACTCTTCCTGAGATGAGACATAAGGTTCCAGAGCAATATTTGCTCTGTCATACCTTGATCATAAAGGTGCACTAGCCTGAGCTCAGACAGGAAGATCAGACCCCTTGCAGGCAGGAAAGGCTGCTGTTACTACAGTCCCTATTAAAGGAACATAGAAAATAACTGATCATATTTTCCAATACATTAATGTACAATAACATAATACTTTTTACATTCTCATTCAAATGGCATATTAACTAGTATGGATTTAAGCATGTTACATTAGAAAGTTAATTTTTATACATTACTTCAGCATGCAAAGTTGCTCAGTAAAAGTGACTACTGTCAAGTGTAGTTTACTAACAGCAAATTAATTACAGTAATTTAATAAATACACCTACATGTCACCGATTGTGAAGCTAAGCAGTCTGCCTAAAAGTTGGAGATTCAGTTCAACTTCTGGAAGTTATTCTTGTTCTCCTTTCTTATTTTAATTTTCACAGAATTGCTATGCTAAACCGCAAAGTTAATGTCAGTAATTTCAAGATAAAAAGAAACAATTTGACTAATTTGCAAGTTACAAAACAAGGGAGGGGACTTCAAGCATGCTTATGATACACAAGATAAATGCCAGATACCACACCTAGACAAGCTTGAGCTAGTTACCATCAGGACAACAACAATGCTTCAAGTTACTTTTCACGAGGCTGAAGCCACTAAATGTATGATCTCCAGTGGGGCTACTCATTCCCAGCACCTAGTTATTACAGGGAATCAAGAAAACACAAACCATGCAACTAAATAACGATGCCAACATTCAATGTGATGTGGTATAATGTATCACTGATTTAGAAGAGAAAAAGCAAGTAGATTCATTATCATCTTGTGACCACATAAGGACAGTGTATTTTGAAACTTGCTACTTAAACCCCTAACATATGGCATTCCTCATTTATTAGTCAGTAGATGAAGAGAGTGTACCCCTCCTGGCACTTCTCCTCACTGGGAAAAGCAACAAGCTTTGCATCATTTCAGCCTATACCCTCTTTAATATGCCAATTTTGGAGATTCACAAAAGACAAAATATGGTGTAGTACAGCAATTAGTAGATTATTACATGCCATAGAAAAGCACGATCAAATTCAGAGTTATTCTGAAGAGACCTTCATGCATCGAAATAAACAGACAGTTCTTGATCCTCATCACTGCATTTACTTTTAATCCAGTCCCTCCTGGCAGCAAGGCAGGTTGCAAGACAATGTTTAAGCAAGGAGAAAAAAAAAAGAGGTTTTACCTTTGAGCAACAACTGGCTACATACTTTGATGATTCCCTTGAGTTTAGCACAAACTGCACAATACTCCGTGGTAGGGCATCCTTTCATCCCTGAGAAACACATGCACCATCTTCCCCTACAAGCTACCTCGATGGTATAACGAGCATCCTTGCAACAAAGCACTCCTATTGAGCAGCTTGGTACTGTAAGAACAGTTGTTTTCTTTCTTAAGGGTAAATACTCCTTTATTATGATAGGGTTTGACAGCTTTCTGTTAATGTTCAACCACTGGGCTAGGAGGAAGCAGTTTTAGATGCAGGAAGTAACAGTTAACGCTGTCTGCAGGTCAACACAACAACATACAGGTGTCAGGCCGTGTGACAGAAACCTTGTGCACGCTGTGAGGGTCGGACTGAACGGGAGCTCTGATTTTGGCTAAAACCAGGCTGCATTACAGAAAAGAAGAAAACCCAGCCTGCTACAAATAGTAGTCAGAAACAGATTAACTAGAATAAAAAAACGTAGGAGTTTTACATGAGCCTCCTCTTTCCCAAAAGAAAGCTTTTGGGGAAGTTTGTTAGTATTTAGACAGGTTATAATAAATATATATTTATATTAGAATTATCAAGAGAATGAATCAATTTTAAAAGTCACCTTGCACCTTAATGC